>CAMRHE010000386.1:1432500-1587500 GCA_947044405.1 Leptodactylus fallax | reverse complement strand
AAGTTGGTGGCTCTTCCATCCCTTTTCTAGATGTATTAATCTTCAAGGGTTAAGGAGGTATACTTAATACCAAAGTATTTAGAAAGGCAACAGACACCAACTCTTTTCTTCAATGGAAGAGTAACCATCCGTATCCATTGAAGAAGGGAATTCCTCGCGGCCAGTATCTGAGACTTAGAAGAAATTGTTCGGAGGGACAGGACTTTGTGGACCAGGCGGCTGATCTCAGATCAAGATTCATTAAACGTGGTTACCCTGATAGGATTATGAGAGAAGCATATAAGTCTTCTCTGAAGTGCGACCGTACGCAATTATTGAGATCCAAAAAAGTGGAACAAACCAGTTCAGAAAAAATTGTCCGGTTGATTGGAACTTTTGATAATGGGGCATCACAAGTAAGAGAGGTTTTACAGCGCCATTGGGACATTCTAACTATGGATCCTTATATTAAGGCAGTGGTAAGTGAGAGACCACAGATCACGTTTAGGAGAGGAAGATCTTTGAAAGATCGTTTAGTTCATAGCCATTTGGATGTACAAAAAACAACTACATCATGGCTATCCCCACCAAAGGGCTGTTTTAAATGTAGTGGCTGTTCCTCATGTCCATTTGTACTGGCAGGACGGGAATTTTTTTCAGAAAATCTAAAAACTACCTTTAAAATTTAAACATTTTATATCCTGTCGTTCTAGAGGAGTGATCTATAAGATCACATGCCAATGCAAATTGGAATATGTTGGAAAAACTAACAGAGAGCTAAGAAAAAGAATTGGTGAACATCTTGGGGATATACGGCATG
Organism: Leptodactylus fallax; assembly: GCA_947044405.1. Classification (NCBI taxonomy): domain Eukaryota; kingdom Metazoa; phylum Chordata; class Amphibia; order Anura; family Leptodactylidae; genus Leptodactylus; species Leptodactylus fallax. Next base: position 1,586,701 of record CAMRHE010000386.1, on the reverse strand, counting down.
AACGGGATACCCCAGTGGCGAGACATGTCAACTCGTGCCACGGTGGTGATGTGAACTGCCTACGTTTCACAGGAATTGACTTGGTAAAACCCCATCCAAGAGGTGGTGACTGGCATAGGATGACATTGCAATGTGAGTCCAAATGGATCTTTAAATTAAAAACTGAAATCCCAAGCGGACTTAATGAACGCCTTAATTTTTGTTGCTTTATTTGATCTCCCCCTCCTTTATGTCATACGTTCCCCGGCTCTCTCTCTATTCACCCGGATGACCTTTTGGTGATATGAATTTCTTGATACTTTTTGACAGTCAAATCTGCCTTTCAGACTTTATATAGATTGCATACTTCATTGTTATTTTTGAGCATAAGTGAAGGGGTGTTTGCTATCCTTGCACATATATGTATATAGTTTTGATTTATCTAACATACTATATTTGGAACTTCTGAGACCTCTTTTTCGCTCTTGGCCGACTCCTTTATTGACTCAATCTAACCTGGAATGTCCTGGAGCTATAGTACCTTGAGTAGAGACTGATTGGGTCTTTCCAGGTTCTCTTTCCGTTATATATTGACATGGTTTGTTAGTAACCTGCCTATTATTTATTTATTGTGGTCTAGATATGTTTAATAGACATTACTTTATTTATTTTGACAATTTATGCATTGTATGGGACTATTTAGCACTCTGTCCCGCTATGCCTGTCAGTTCTGATCCTCTGGCGCTTTAGTTAGAGGGATGTGCGCGGAGTTTTTCGCTTTGCGCATGCGCACTTTTGGCCGGTTTTCGGGTGGAATTGCACATGCGCGGGGGGTTTTGCTTCGCGCATGCGCAGTATGAGATTTAGCGCTCGTATCATAACGGGATGGCGTGACGCCATGCATGACGTCATCAGTGTGCGCCGTCTTTCGGCGCCATATTCAAACAAACATTATCTTTGTGAATCTAAGTACACCTGTTGATAAGTAGAGTATATCGCTATATACAGTCATATGAAAAAGTTTGGGCACCCCTATTAATCGTAATCATTTTTAGTTCTAAATATTTGGGTGTTTGCAACAGCCATTTCAATATGATATATCTAATAACTGATGGACACAGTAATATTTCAGGATTGAAATTAGGTTTATTGTACTAACAGAAAATGTGCAATATGCATTAAACCAAAATTTGACCGGTGCAAAAATTTGGGTACCCTTATCATTTTATTGATTTGAATACTCCTAACTACTTTTTACTGACTTACTGAAGCACAAAATTGGTTTTGTAACCTCACTGAGCTTTGAACTTCATAGCCAGGTGTATCCAATCATGAGAAAAGGTATTTAAGGTGGCCAATTGCAAGTTGTTCTCCTATTTGAATCTCCTCTGAAGAGTGGCATCATGGGCTCCTCAAAACAACTCTCAAATGATCTGAAAACAAAGATTGTTCAACATAGTTGTTCAGGGGAAGGATACAAAAAGTTGTCTCAGAGATTTAACCTGTCAGTTTCCACTGTGAGGAACATAGTAAGGAAATGGAAGACCACAGGGACAGTTCTTGTTAAGCCCAGAAGTGGCAGGCCAAGAAAAATATCAGAAAGGCAGAGAAGAAGAATGGTGAGAACAGTCAAGGACAATCCACAGACCACCTCCAAAGAGCTGCAGCATCATCTTGCTGCAGATGGTGTCACTGTGCATCGGTCAACAATACAGCACACTTTGCACAAGGAGAAGCTGTATGGGAGAGTGATGTGAAAGAAGCCGTTTCTGAAAGCACGCCACAAACAGAGTCGCCTGAGGTATGCAAAAGCACATTTGGACAAGCCAGCTTCATTTTGGAAGAAGGTCCTGTGGACTGATGAAACAAAGATTGAGTTGTTTGGTCATACAAAAAGGCGTTATGCATGGCGTCAAAAAAACACAGCATTCCAAGAAAAACACTTGCTACCCACTGTAAAATTTGGTGGAGGTTCCATCATGCTTTGGGGCTGTGTGGCCAATGCCGGCACCGGGAATCTTGTTAAAGTTGAGGGTCGCATGGATTCAACTCAGTATCAGCAGATTCTTGAGAATAATGTACAAGAATCAGTGACGAATTTGAAGTTACGCCGGGGATGGATATTTCATCAAGACAATGATCCAAAACACAGCTCCAAATCTACTCAGGCATTCATGCAGAGGAACAATTACAATGTTCTGGAATGGCCATCCCAGTCCCCAGACCTGAATATCATTGAACATCTGTGGGATAATTTGAAGCGGGCTGTCCATGCTCGGCGACCATCAAACTTAACTGAACTGGAATTGTTTTGTAAAGAGGAATGGTCAAAAATACCTTCATCCAGGATCCAGGAACTGATGAAAAGCTACAGGAAGCGACTAGAGGCTGTTATTTTTGCAAAAGGAGGATCTACTAAATATTAATGTCACTTTTCTGTTGAGGTGCCCATACTTTTGCACCGGTCAAATTTTGGTTTAATGCATATTGCACATTTTCTGTTAGTACAATAAACCTCATTTCAATCCTGAAATATTACTGTGTCCATCAGTTATTAGATATATCAAATTGAAATGGCTGTTGCAAACACCCAAATATTTAGAACTAAAAATGTTTAAGATTAATAGGGGTGCCCAAACTTTTTCATATGACTGTAAGTTGCCCTGATTCACTTGGCTTTTACTACCATTGTCACTACATGGAGTCATAGCATTTAGCAACTTTTTCCTCCATTGTGGGGTTTTTGTTTGTGTTTTTGATCTACCACTGTAGGCAGCATTATTTATTTATTTACTTATTTCCTATATATATCTGACCAAGATTTTTGGTTCTTATGAGTAGTCTAGTAAGTCCCCTGATGATTGGTGCGCTACTGTACCAGGAAACGTGTAGGGACTAGGGATTTATAGGGTCATTTTAAGGACAGCTTGGTACTGCCCTTGTTAGGGCGGGAGTTATTCTGGGTGTTAGTGGAAATTTCAGGGGCATGAATAGGGACCTAGTTCATCCTCCTGGGTTGCACCATCACCTACTGGGATACTCCTGCCTTCAGTTACTGGTAAGATCGTTTCAATTTCGTTTTCTAAGTGTGTAGCCGCCATGATGTTTTTTGCTATATGGTGGTAAGTTCATACATTTTTGCTGTATGGTTGGACTCCATTGAGTGGCTATATGTATTTGGATGTTTGTTTTATACTTTTGATACGGTTTTAAAGTTTAGTTATTAAATGTTAAGTTTTATGAATATTTGCATCAGTGCTTTTGCTGGTTTAATTTCTGTTGCAATTGGTGGAATATTTTTGCCAGTGCCATTGTATTCTACAGTTGTTGGCTCCCTCTTTTTGCTTTGTGTCATTACAACTCACAACAAGAAAGTAGCGCGAGCTATAATAAATACGTCAGGCCGAGGCGTCACCGCCCTGTTTAAAACATATTCGCATGATGTAGCAGAAATTGTTTTGCGCAAGATTATATATAGATATATAACACAAACATTATATATACATATGGCACTTATAAATTCTATATATATATATGTAGATCTGTCCTTGCAGCTGATACAAGGAGTCTAAAGATGTCTGCTGAGGGTGTAGTGAATGGGCTAGCTAGGGAAAAAGGGAGGGGGAGTGTTTTGAAAGGGAGGGGGGACAGTGAGTGTGAGAGGGAGGTGTGGTGATTGAGATCTAGGATTCTAGATCTAGGATGATGGCTGCTGAGGGTGTAGTGGGCACTAGCTAAGGAAACAGGGAGGGGGGAGTGTGAGAAAGGGAGGGGGTCAGTCAGTGGAGAAGTGAGGGATCATGGAACTTTTAGTAAACACAGAAAGGAAGTTAGGTATGTAAACAAATGCTGAAGATGCAATGAGCTCACTGAGAACCCCAGAAATCACTCAAAACACTGCTAAATGTATTTGGTGGCATTTATTAACCCATTAATAGCATTAACAGACCTTTTTTTTGCCCGGAAAACCCCTTTAACTTGCCACACATTTTGCTCACACTTCCCCAGTGTGCATGGCAAAGATGCAAAAATTGGGAAGCATTAGCTTAGTGTGACTGCTGTAGAGGCCAGTGTGAAAACTGGAACAGTATGTCTGTTTTTGTTTTTTTTTGTTTTTTATCTATCTACCCCAATTCTACATGTTTTTTTTTTTATTTTATATATGGGTAGTCACATAATGAAAGAAACATGTAGAAGTGGGGGTATTCTGGGTTTTTAAGATTGATAGCCTATCCTTAGGATAGATCATCCATTTCTAATCGGTGCGAGTGTGACACATGGCATCCCAAGCTCCATGGCCTCTTCACAGCATCGTGCATAGCATAGCAACTGTGCCTGGTATAGTTGAATGATCAAGTGACTTGATAGGTGTGTTGCTGGTCACTAAGAAGAGGCTGCAGTGCTGCCCTGAATGCCTTAGCTCTTTCAATCACATGATCATGGGGGTGCTGGGGCTCTCACCAAAACTGATGATAATTAACTATTCTAAGGAGAGGCTATCAATATAAAAGTCTTAAAATACCTCATTAACCCCTTCACACATTCTAACGTACATGTACGTGGGAGAATGTGGGTAGTTACAGCATCCCCACGTACCTGATGGTGATAACACCGATCCCCGCTGTTTAACCCTTAAGATGCCGTGGTCAATACCGACCGTGGCATCTTAAGTATTTGTTAGTGACACTGAATGCTGCAGGAGGCATCGGGAGTGGGTGTTAGCTGTAAGTGACAGCTATCGCCCTGCTCCTTAACCCCCGATTGGAGCTGAGCTTCCTTCTGGGAAGTGAGTAACTCAGCCTATGCGTCTGCACGTGTATTGCAGTCTATATATAGTACTGAACCAGTGATCAGTGTATCACTGGTTCAGGTCTCCTAGTGGGACATATAGAAAAGTAAAAAAAAAAAAAAAGTGTATGAAATAAATAAAACAAGGAAATAATGATTTTTCGCCATCTCGTCTTAAAAAAAATGATATAAAAAGTGATCAAAAAGTCATATCTAACCCAAAAAAGTAACAATAAAAAGCACAGATTGTCCCGCAAAAAATAAGCCCTCAACCAACTCTATCAACCGAAAAAAAAAAATTGCTACACATCTCAGAAGATGCGATGCAAGAATTGATTTCTTTCCCCAATTGGGTTTTTGTTCTGCAAAAATAGTAACGCATAAAAAAAGCAATATATATGAGGTATCGCCGTAATCGTACCGACCCCCAGCATAAAGGTAACATGTTACTTATGTTGTAGGTTGCGTGGAAAAAAAAATTAAAAGGTAAAAAGCATTAACAGAATTGATGGGGTTTTTTTTTTAATCCACCAAGAAAGAGTTAATAAAATGTATTCTATAAGTTATAGGCACCCAAAAATGAGGTCATTATAAAATGCATCTCATACCGCAAACAACAAGCCCTCATATGGCTACATCACCAGAAAAATTAAAAAAAACATAGCTTCTGCAATGTGAAAACAAAAAACCCAAAAATCTCCAAATCATTAAAACAAAACTGGCTGCGGCAGGAAGGGAAGCTGTGCGAGTGTATATCAGGGTACAGACCAGATTTAGAGCTTATGAGGGAAAAGGAACCAGAAGTGCCCCCCCCAAATCATAGGAGCTACTGGGGATATACAGTTGTGCTAAAAAGTTTACATACCCCGGCAGATTTTTTGTTTTTTTTTGGCCTTTTTTCAGAGAATATGAATGATAACACAAAAACTTTTTCTTCACTCGTGGTTAGTAGTTGGTGGAAGCCATTTATTGCCAAACGTCTGTGTTTTCTCTTTTCAAATCATAATGACAACCAAAAACATCAAAATGACCCTGTTCAAAAGTTCACATACCCTGGTGATTTTGGCATACCCAGAAGTTGACACACAGGGGTTTGAATGGCTACTAAAGGAAACATCCTCACCTGTGACCTGTTTGCTTGTAATCAGTGTGTGTGCGCATAAAACCTGAGTGAGTTTCTGGGATCCAGACAGACTGTTGCATCTTTCCTCCAGCCACTGACGTTTCTGGATTGTGAGTCATAGGGAAAGCAAAAGAATTGTCCACAGATCTATGGGAAAAGGTAGTTGAACTGTATAAAACAGGAAAGGGATACAAAAAGATATCCAGGAATTGCTAATTCCAGTCAGCAGTGTTCAAACTGTGATTAACGAATGGAAACTCAGGGGCTCTGTAAAAACCAAACCACGGTCAGGTAGACCCACCAAAATTTCGGCCACAACTGCCCAAAAAATTGTTCGGGATGCAAAGAAAAACCCACACAACATCAGCTGAAATACAGGACTCTCTGAAAACTATCAGTGTGGCTGTTTCAAGATACACAATAAGGAGGCACTTGAAGAAAAATGGGCTGCATGGTCGAGTTGCCAGAAGAAAACCATTACTGCGCAAATGCCACAAAGAATATCGCCTTCAATACGCCAAACAGCACAGAGACAAGCCTCAAAACTTCTGGAACAAGGTAATTTGGAGTCATGAGACAAAAATCTAACTTTTTGGCCACAACCATAAACGTTACATTTGGAGAGGTGTCAACAAGACCTATGATGAAAGGAACACCATTCCTACTGTAAAGTACGGAGGTGGATCACTGATGATGTGGGGATGTGTGAGCTTCAAAAGCACAGGAAACTTGGTCAAAGTTTAAGGAAAGATGAATGCAGCATGTTATCAGCAAATACTGGAGGCAAATTTGCACTCATCAGCCAGGAAGCTGCACATAGGACGTACTTGGACGTTCCAACATGGCAACGATCCAAAACACAAGGCCAAGTCGACCTGTCATTGGCTACAGCAGAAGAAAGTGAAGGTTCTGGAGTGACCATCTCAGTCTCCTGACCTCAATATCATTGAGCCACTCTGGGGAGATCTCAAGCGTGCAGTACATGCAAGACAGCCCAGGAATTTACAGGAACTGGAGACTTTTTGCCAAGAAGAATGGGCAGTTTTACCATCTGAGAAAATTAAAGAGCCTCATCCACAACTACCACAAAAGACTTCAAGCTTTCATTGATGTTAGAGGTGGCAATACACGATATTAAGAAATGGGGTATGTCAACTTTTGAACAGGGTCATTTTGATGTTTTTAGTTGTCATTATGATTTAAAAAGAGAAAACACAGAAGTTTGACAATAAATGGCTTCAACCAACCTCTAACCATGAGTGGAGAAAAAGTTTTTGTGTTTATCATTCATATTCTCTGAAAAAAGACCAAAAAATCTGCCGGGGTATGTAAACTTTTTAGCACAACTGTAGTAGGGAATTTGGTGTTCCCAATGTACTCTGCACAGCTTACGTATTTACTCTTCACCATCCACTGTGCATTCACGTGTGGGATACTAATGCTCACTACACCCCTTGATAAATTCTTTGAGGGGTGCAGTTTTCAAAATGGGGTCATTCCATAGGGGATTCCACTTTACTTTTACCTAAGAAGAGGCTCTGCAAACATGACATGGCGTCCAGATACCAGTCATCTAAATATACACTTCAAAAGTCACATAGCGCTCCTTCACATCTGCTCCCTGCTCTGTGCCCAAACTGCAGTTTATGCCCACATGAATGACACTGGTGTACTCTGGATAACATACTTAATGTCATACGTGGGTATAAAGTGCTGTTTGGGCACAGAAGGGAAGGAGGGCTATTTTGGTTTTTGGATGCCATGTCACACTTGCAGAGTTGCTGAAACACCAGTAAAGTGGAATCCCCTAAGATGTGACCCCATTTTAGAAACTACACCCCTGAAGGAATTTATCCAGGGGTACAATGAGCATGTTTAACCCCTAAGTGTTGCATTATTTAATTTTCCAAAAAAGAATACACAGATGATGGTGATAGGAGAAAATGACAATTTTTCCAGGAATACGTCATTTCAGTGCGTAATATGTTGTTGCGCGACTGGTATCAGAGACAAATGCTCCAACAGCTGTCGTGCCTGAGATACCCGCTATGGAAAAATTACAATTATCAGCTGCGCAATCATTTCTGGAAATTAAATGAATGCATCATTCAAGGGTTAAAATGCTCACTACCCCGCTTGATAAATCCCTTGAGTGTGTAGTTTCCAAAGTGGGGTTATGTGTCTGCGGGTTCTACTTTATTGCCAATTCAGGGGCTCTGCAAAAGTGGCATGATGTCCAAGAAACAAACTGTGCTCCAAAAACCAAAATAGCGCTCCTTACCTTCTGTGCCCGGCTGTGCCAAAACAGCAGTTTATACCCACATATGACATTAAGTATGTTATCCTGTCATACATGTGGGCATAAACTGCCGTTTGGGCACACGACAGGGTACAGATGTCAAGGAGCGCTATGTGTTTTGGACCGCTGATTTAGATGTTGGTTTTTGGACACCGTGTCACATTTGTAGAGACTCTAAAAATACCCCTACAAAATGGGGTCACTTCTTGGGGAATTCCAATTTACTGGCACCTTCGGGGCTCTGCAAATACAAAATGGCGTCCAGAAAATCCCTCTAAGGCTATGGCCCCACGTTGCGGAAACGCAGCTTTTTTTTCGTTTTTTGAGCCAAAGTCAGGAGTGGATTTAGCAGCAGGTAGAAGTAGAAGAACTTCCTATATATATCCCATTCCTTTTGTAGCCCTTCTTGGCTTTGGCTCAAAAAAACGCAGAAAAATCTGCAACAAAAAAAAACTACATTTCCGCGACGTGGAGCCGTAGCCTAAATCTGTACTCCAAAAGCTAAAAGGCACACTGCTTCTTCCCTTCTGAGCCCTGCTGTGTGCCCAAGCAGCAGTTTACACCCACATATACAACTTCATTCTACCTGGGATAGCCCACTTAATAGTTTTAGGAGTGTATGTCTTTGATGACACAAACTGGGCGCAATGTATTGGGCACCAAAATGGCATATTTCTTTAAAAATTTTAATTTTTACTTTTGGACTCAAAATGATAATACCCCTTGATAAATTCCTTGAGGGATGTAGTTTATAAAATGGGGTCACTTTTTGGGGTTTCCAGTTAAAGTACTGGTACTTTAGATGCTCTGCAAATGAGATATGGCACCTGAAAGCTATTCCAGCAAAATCTGCCCTCCTAAAGCTAAATAGCACTTTTTCCATTCCAAGCCCCACCATGTACCTATGCAGTAGTTTACAAGTGTAACAAACTTTGGGGAGCTTATTCTCCTTTTATCCTCTTGTGAAAATAAAAAATTTAGGACTAAATTGACTGTTTATTAGAAAAAAAAAGTAATTTTTCATTTTCACGTCCCACGGTTAATAAAATCTGTGAAACAGCTGTAGGGTCAAACTGCTCATTATATTTCTTGATATGTTCTGTGAGGGGTGTAGTTTCCAAAATGGGGTCACTTTTAGGGGGTTACAATTGTTTTGGTACTCTAGGGGCTCTGCAAATGAAACATGGCACCGAAAACTATTCCAGCAAAATCTGCTTTTCAAACGGCCAGTGTCGCTCCTTCCCTTCTGTGCGCTGCTGTGTGCCCAAAGATCAGTTTACACCCACATGTGGGTTATTTCTGTGCTCGGGAGAAATTGCATAACAAATTGTGAGATGCATTTTCTCCTTTAACCCTTTGTGAATGTGTTAATTTTAGAGCTAAATGAATGTATTATTTTAAAAAAATGAAATGTCTAAATTTCACCTCCATATTGTTTTAATCCCCGTGAAATGCTTAAAGAGTTAACAAACTTCCCAAATGCTGTTTTGAATTATGTGAGGGCTGCAGTTTTGAAAATTGGGTGATTCATGGGGGTTTGTAATATATAGGCCTTTAGAATCCCCTTCAGAACTGAAGTGGTCCCTAAAAAATTAGTTTGGGAAATTTTCTTGTAAATGTGGAAAATCGCTGTTACACTTGTAAACTTTATAATGTCCAAAATGAATTAAATGAGAATTAAAAGATGATGCCAATATAAAGAGATATTGTAGATAATATTTATTATCATATTTGGGTGGTATGACTATCTTTTTGAAAAGCAGAGCATTTCACATGTTGAAAATTGCGATTTTTTTTTTTTTTTTTTTTTTTTTTTTTTCCCCCGTCAAATTTCCTATTATTTTTTTTTTTTTTTATAACTAAATACAAAAATATTGATTAATGTTAACACTATCATGAAATACAATGTCTCATGAGAAAACAGTCTCAAAGTCACTTGTGTAAGTTAAAGCGTCTTAAAGTTATTGCCATATAAAGTGACGTATGTCAGTTTTGAAAAATGAGGCCTGGCCCTTAACGCACTTTTGAGCTCGGTCCTGAAGGGGTTAAGCAATGTAGTTTGTAAATTCTCTTTACATTTGAAAGTACCTGCCACGTCAGCCCTCCAGTTTATTGACTCTTCTGAATTAGTTTTTGTGTCCCTTTATAAAGGAGCGTTCAACACATGATAGATATGGAATGCCGGGGAACAATCTACTTGTGACATAATCACCTAAAAATATCTGCTGGAAACAATTATTATATATGGGCGAATAAAAGGGAAATATTGTTTTCCCTCATCCAGCTTGGCTTCCACAGTTATGGATCATGCTTCAAAATTTGCCCAAGTGGAAAGCTTTGATTTTGTATTTACGTAGCACAAGGAAGAACCTTGAATGTGACCTAGTTTTGTTTGTACTGTAGACAATAACAGTAATAGTGCTGGTTAAATTTTATACATTTCTTTTTGGGAATTGTATTTGTCACAACTTTCTTCCATAATATTAAGCTATTTAGAGTAACTGTTCTTTGAGTTTAGGGACCAGGTGACGTGTCTTTCCGTATCATTGGATGGGAGTATGCTTGTCTCAGGATCTCATGATGAGACTGTATGTGTTTGGGACATCCAAAGCAAGCAGTGCCTACGTACAGTAAGCCACAGAGGTAAATTTTATTATTTATTTATTTATTTTTTTACAGTAATATTTCTGCATTAATGTAGAAGTATAATATTAATATTTTCACCTATATTTCTAGGTCCGGTGACCAATGCCTTCATCATACCTGCACCAGGAAACATGTTACGAGCAGACAGTAAACCTAACTTTCCCCTGCCTCGCTTTAGTAAACACTTTCAGGGTGCTGAAGGCTGTGAGGGTCCTGAGAGTGATGGCATCTTATTGCGGCTTGGAAAACCACAAGTGAGCTTTATTAGATTATATGAAATACTGTATTGTATTATGAAAATAGCTTATTGCATTTCATATTTAAAGAAATTCTGTTTAATAAAAGCTTGGGAATTTTATGGAGCTTTGCTGTAACTCAAGTTATAAGTTAGTAGTACATTTACCTATCTCTTACTGATTTTTTTTTAATTTTTTTTTTTTTTTAATTGCTGCTTGTGATCTACATATTTAATGTTTTATATTGTAGGGATCGGAGGACACTTACTTGCAGCGTGCAGAACAGCTGCACCACTTGCTAGGTGAAACTGAAGGAAAGGTGAGTGCTGGATTTCTGTAAGGGATTCTGTCACCAACTGTTTGTGATAAATAACATAGCTTTGTTATGTATGGCACTTTTATAGATTTGGAGAAAAGCAACTTTGAAGTGATATGCAAATGAGGCAGTTGGTGCAATGAATGGCGTGCCTACTGCTCTTGCTGCCAAGTAGGATGGGTGTTGTCATAGCAGTGGGAGAATCATCTCCCACTTCATAGGGTGGCACAGGAAGGAGATAGTAGGGGTTTTAGAGGCAAGGGCAGTGCTTAAAGAGCAGAAAGCCCGTCCCCATTGCACCAACTGCTTTATTTGCGTATCACTTCAAAGTTGTTTTTTTCTAAATCTACAAAAGCAACATACATAACAAAAGTATGCTTCTCCCGGGCCCTTCCAACAGTGGCATGAAGCAGACAGACACAGAGCAGTGCTTTTCGGCTCTGCTGGACACTGGTTGCCTCAGAGAGACTTACTTAACACACTGGACTTCCCTCCGCTGGGCCCGTGGAGGATCCTTTAGCTCACTCACTTCCTCTCTTCGCTTCCTGACTCCCCGGGATTTGACCGATCCCTCACATGATTTGAGAGAACCTGTTCTGGCCCGGTCAGGCACTCCTTATCGGACTTTTTGGTTTCCCCTCCTCCGGGTCACAGACCTGCCTTCCTGATGAAGTGGGAGACTGATCTACACATTATGTTCTCAGACTCTCAATGCCCCAGGATTCTTGAATTTGCTCACAGGAGTTCTGTTGCGAGCAGATACCAAGAAGCGGGCTACAAACTCTTAACTAGATGGTATCATGTCCCTTCTAAGCTGCATAGGATTTTCCCATCTGTTTCTCTGAGGTGCTGGTGATGTGGCACGGAGGAGGGGACACTGCTACACATATTCTGGGAGTGTGCGGGGCTGAGGGACTTCTGGGATGGGGTACACCGGACTATCTGTAAGGTCTATCTGGTTATCCCCCCTAAAACACCTGCCTTCTACCTGCTTCACCTCTCTGATTTCTCTCTCCGGGCTTATCGTAAGTCGTCTTTGAGGCATCTGGTCAATGCGACTCGGGCCTGCATTCCAGCACTATGGAAGTCCTCCACTCCACCATCTCTCCTATATTGGATCAGTTAAGTGGAGGACATCCAGGGTATGGAGGACCTTACTGTGCGCCTCAGGGACACGCATGAGTTCTTCATTGAGGCCTGGACGCCTTGGATTATCTTCCAGGGTTTGCAGGATTACAGGGACCTGGTGCGTTGAACTGGAATCCGCGAGCGGTACTTCCTCTGGCGGGGTTGCTGGACCTCCTGATCCGGTCTTTTTTTCTCCCCCATCCCCCCTTTTTTTTTCTTCTTTTCTCTTTTCCCTTTCTTATCTCTTCCTCCTCTCTCTACTCCCTCCCACCCTCTCCTTCATTTCTCCTTTACCTTTCTCGTTTCTGCTCTCTCCTCTTCTGTCTTTCCCTTCTTCCCTCCTTCTGATTTTGCGCATACTTTTCTGGGAGTTTCTCCCTTATGTGACGTGATATATCTTGTTATGCGGATTGTCTATGGTGTTGTGTGTTTTTTTTTTTTCAGTTTGTTCCCGGCCCCTATTTATGTGGAGGCCGCTTTTACATAGTTTGTTGTTTGTGTTTCTATTTTTGATAGAAATAAAGAATTTATATAAAAAAAAAAAAAAAAAAGTATACTCTTTTGTCACTGTAATGTACTCTGTAGCATGGTGGTGACAGTTGAATATGCTGTGAGATGAAAGAATCCTTTTTAAGTCTGCATATGTATATACAGACTTGGACAAAATTGTTGGTACCCCTCGTTTAATGAAAGAAAAACCCACAATGGTCACAGAAATAACTTGAATCTGACAAAACTGGAATTTGCCAAACTACATGTTGGCAAGCCACAAAGCTTCTGGGAGAATGTCCTATGGACAGATGAGACAAGAATCGTAATTTTTGGCAAGGCACATCAGCTCTATGTTCACAGACAGAAAAATGAAGCATATCTTAAAGAACACTGTCCCTACTGTGCAACATGGAGGAGGCTCTGTTATGTTCTGGGGCTACTTTGCTGCATCTGGAACAGGGTGTCTTGAATCTGTGCAGGGTGCAATGAAATCTCAAGACTATCAAGGGATTCTAGAGAGAAATGTGAAGCCCAGTGTCAGAAAGTTTGATCTCAGTCGCAGGACATGGGTCTTGCAACAGGATAATGACCCAAAACACACAGCTAAAAACACCCATGAATGGCTAAGAAGAAAACATTGGACTATTCTGAAGTGGCCTTCTATGAGCCCTGACCTAAATCCTATTGAGCATCTTTGGAAGTAGCTGAAACATGTTGTCTGGAAAAGACACCCTTCAAACCCGAGACAACTGGAGCAGTTTGCTCATGAGGAGTGGCCAAAATACCTGTTGAGAGGTGCAGAAGTCTCATTGACAGTTACAGGAATCGTTTGATTGCAGTGATTGGCTCAAAAGGTTGTGCAACAAAATATTAAGTTAAGGGTACCATCATTTCTGTCCAGGCCTGTTTCATGAGTTTTCTTATTTAAAAAATTCTGTTGAAGCATGGTTGAAAAGCAATGTCTGACTTTTTCATTTGTTCATTTTCATAGAATTTTTATATATTATTACTTTTGTCAGATTCAAGTTATTTCTGTGACCATTGTGGGTTTTTCTTTCATTAAACGAGGGGTACCAACAATTTTGTCCATGTGTGTATGTAAGTGTATGCTACATCATGTGTTTGCAGTAGTATCCTATTTATTTATTTTTTTTTCTCCTCAGAACCTCTCTGGTATTGTTGAGCAGCTTCGTTCTCGGACATCAGAACTTGAAGATGAGCTAAATATGGTGCGAAAGATAAACAAAGATCTGTTTGACTTTTCGGCTAACATCATCACCAAAACCTGACCTGGTCAATAAAATTTAATTAACATGCATGTTATAGTTATTTTCCTTTTTGTTTCTTTGTAAACAGGATTTTTCCATATATCTTAGTTTCCATTTATCGCCATCACCCCTCCTAAGAATTCTGTAGTATAGAATCAACACACTTGTATAGACCACTGAATTTTTTTTTTTTATAATAAATATACAATATCCTCTTGATGAGGTGCAATAGGACAAATATACTAACCTTATAGCAGTGTCAGTTCCTATCAGAGAGGCATTCTTATGGGTTTTTGTTTTTTGCCTTTTGTCAGGTCAAGAATTTTGTTGTCATAACTTTGAATTTTGCTTCTAGTATTGTGTTCTCAGAGTATTGCTTAGTGGTACCACAATTTAACATTTTTGTACTACATATACAGATTGACACTGAGCTAAAGGGCTAATGTCTTAGCAGTTTTTATATTGCGGAATGTATTTGAGTCACTTCATGGCTGTTTTTGAAAAATAAGTCTAATGGAGCCATGTCAAAATTTACCTTTCAAAAGGGATGAAATACCTTGTCAGCACAGGGAATACCTTGCAACAAAGACTAGCAGTTCAATAACTTAGTTACTAAGCGTGAAAAGGTCAGATACAAGCAATGTAGTTTGGAGGATATATTTTGTGATCAGAGTTAATATTCCAAACCTTGTGATTCTCTAGACCAAGTATGTTTATGAATTTTATGGGGTTCAAGTCTGTAAATTCTCAGACAGCAGGTTTGATTAGAGGAAACATATATATTTTTACTTTTCTTTGAAGGAATCTGCTTTATTTGGCAAGAAATATATGGACCAAATACAGCCATGTAATTGAACAATTTGACACCACTAAAGCAATGTCAAGATACTGTACATACCAAAAGAATAAGCAACAAACACAGCCTAAAAATGAGTTGTGTACATCCTTTATAGACCAGTGTCTCTTCAGACTTTTTTCTATTTGTGATATTTTTCTTTAGGTTAGTACATAGAAACAGTAGAAACTGTCTGAAAACCATTTCAATATGAAATGCAGAAAAATAGTAATGATCTGTAGAACACAAATGTTTTTTATGTACTTTAGTATTGTCTAATAAACTTTTTAAATAGATTGTGCCTTTTGTTAAATAACATTGAAAGTCTCACAGAAAAGCATGACAATAGTATGAAGTCATGTACAGGTATTTGTCATTTTTATAAAACACTACACACACTGCATTTGTGACACCCTTAAAGTGTAACTAAACTTTTCCCATCTCCCACAATCCGCCTCCCAGGGACAGGAAACCTACCAAATAAGACAGGTTGAGCCATTTCCCCTCAGTAGTTTCCTGTCCTTGGAGGGTGACCTACTTGAGTGCTGTCTGGGCACCAAAGAAAGTTATTACCTGGATGCTTGGCAAAGACAGGGGATGTCCCTGGTTAGGATGCTCTCCCAGACTCCCCCGTTAGGTTGAAGGCTGCAGGGGGGAGGGGGACACCTCTTCCCCTGCCGTTTCCCCTCCTCTGTAGGGGTTCTCCACCTTTCCCCCACCGGGAGGCTGCAGAGTCCGGACGCCGGCAGGGGATTGTGAAGAGAGCTAATGGGGGCACAGGGTAGCTCTGAGTCTGAGTGTTCGGAGCCTGTTTTTATTCCTCGCTGCCTCTCCGTCGGGGACAGGAAGCAGAGGTATGCTTCTGTAAGGGAGCTGAGGCAGAGGTGGTGTGACGTTGCGATGTTCCCTTGCTTTTTTATGTGTTGGTTTGTAAGGTAGGCCCAGGAAAGACCTAAGTAAGTCCCAGAACAAGGAGTGTGCGTTATGTAAAACTAAATTGGCCCGTCTTATAAAAAGAGATTATGCCTGGCCTGTATCGAGCGCACTATTGCTGAAGAATCTCCTTTCTTGTTTCAAGGTATTAGAGCCTTAGTACGAGAGAAGGTTAGAAGTTCCCTTAAAGGGGTTATCCAGCTTCCAAAAATTATCTACAAATACATCCACAGCAGTGCTAAATATTCACTGTTTCCTTGTGCACCCTTTTCTTGGCTTTATTTTACTTGAGACTCCTTGTATCACTGTTCTTCACACGCAGTGAATCTGTAAACAAACTACATTTATCATGATGCATCACTCTGTGTACCCATCCCTTCTCCACTATCCTCTGCAATGAAATCACAGATAGTAAATCACTCCCACATCTGAGGTCACATGTTCTGTGATGTTTTGTTCAAGCTCACTTCTCCCCCCCCCCCCCCAGTGAGCAGCAAACAGACTGAGTGATAGCAGGCAGATGAAACATGGTAAATGCAGTTATTCACAGATTCATTGCATGTAAAGTGCAGTGATACAAGGAGTCTCAAGTAAAATAAAGTTAAGAAAAGACTGCACAAGAAACACTGTTTAGCACTGCAGTGGATGTATTTGCAGAAATTTTTTGGAAGCTGGATAACCTCTTTAAGTTTAAAACCAGCAGGAACAAGTCAGGTCCTTTGTCCAGTCGAGAGGTAGTTTCCTCTTTAGATGGGAATTCCTCCGTTGACGAAAGCGGCAAACGTTCAGACGGTTCCTCTACCTCCTCTTCCTCTACCTTCTCTTCCTCTGAAGCAAAGGGTGGTAAATCATGATGTTTTCCCGTAGAAGACATAGATAAATTCTTAAAAGCTATCAGGGCTACCATTAGGCCACCCCCTTGGTCCAGGATATTGTTTGGGGGTCTAGACTAGAGTTATGACAGTGCAGACATTTCCCTGTTCACAAGTGTATTTCGACCCTTATAGGTAGCGAATGGAAGAGGCCTGATGAAGGTTTCTTTCCTTAGGGGATGAAGTGCAAATACCCCTTTGAGGAAGAAACTTCAACCTCATGGGGCTCAGTTCATATGATAGACGTAGCTATTTCCAGGGCTTCCAAACAGTCAGCACTATCTTTTGGGGACATGGGCTCATTGAAAGACCCCCTGCACAAAACGGCGGATAGTTTCCTTGGGCGGACTTGGGAGTCAGTAGGAGCATCCCTCAAGCCAAACGTTGCGGCAACCTGTACAGCCAGGACCCTTATGGTCTGGCTGGAAGAACTTGAAAACCAACTAATAGACAACGCCCCTAGGGACCAGATTTTGAGAGCGTTAACCACCATACTTAAGAAGGCAGATTTCATTTTTTTTTTATAATTCTCTTTTTTATTGAAGTTTTTACAAATTTACAGTTTTTTCACATGCATGTACAAACAGGTACAGAACTTGTTCTTTGAAGAGCAGATAAAGTACATACATAAGTGCTGTAGCTGGATACCACAAATATGGAAGTAGGAAATAATGTGAGAGATTCTCACGGTCTTAGTGTTTATTATGTTTACTCCTAGTCTAATAGAGGTTCAGAGCGCAGACTTAATGTAGTTACAAATTAGGTATTCTTAGCTATTAAGTGGAGAAGATGGGAGAGTTAGTGTGCAGTGTTGCATTGTGTTCGGGATTTTTGTTGGTGTGATTGAAGTATGAGGTGTAAGGATAATGTTTGGGTGAAAGGGGTGGGAGGGGGGCCTACTTGGTAAAATTCCACAAGGGGGACCACAATCTCTAATAGCGGTCATGTCTCCTTGCATTCCAGCTGATCAGTTCTTCAAATCTCGCTATTTGATGCACTTTTTCTGTCCACAGTTGTAGCGAAGGGGGCGTCTTCTGGAGCCAGAATAAGGAGATCAATGACTTTGCTGCCTCTATGAGGTATGTTGTCAGGGTGGAATCTCGGACGTGAGGGTCGGTTTGTTGTTGTCTGGCAAGGAGCACTCTGTCAAGGGTAAGAGAGAGTGGTGTCTTTAGTTATCTGTGCTATAGCATTTTTGACCTCTTTCCAGAAGTTTTGTATATTCTCGCAGGTCCACCAGATATGGAACATGGTGCCTGGAAGTTTTTGACATCTCCAGCACAGGTTCGAGTCTATAAGGTTGTGTCTGTAAAGCCAGTCTGGTGTCCTGTACCACCTGGTTAGTATTTTGTAGTGTGACTCTTGGAGTTTGACGCAGGTGGAGATGCCATGAGAACGTCTAAGGATCGCTTGGATGTCTTCCTCTGGGATCTTGATGTCCATTTCTTTTTCCCAAGCTTGCAAAAACGCTGGTCTCGAGGTCTCTGAGTTGATCGATATCACAGTTTTGCACGAGAATATCTTTCTGGGTGATGTCAGATTTGAGATCAAGTTCTTTTTGAAGTGAGTGATTGGCCTATCTATAGGGGCTAACTTGTTTATATTCTTTATCGTAGAGGACAGTTGTGCCTGGTGAAGAAAGTTGAAGTGGGTCCCAGGGGCTAAGTGCTGTAGGCTCTGTGGGGTGATTGGGGTCTTTTGAGCTATTAGATCTTTGAGCCGCAGGTGTCTCAGTTTGCACCAAAACTCTTCTTGAGGCGTTCTCGGAAGGACCTTCACGTCCTTAGGAGGGTTTTTGGTGGGGTGGAGTAAGGTCGGGGCTAAGTCTGCTGGAAGAATGGGGGAGAGGGATGGAGAGAGCTTGGCCTTGTGGCGGTACCACGTCTCGCATGGGCCGCAGATCATCGGGTCAAGGTCTTGTCTCTTTCTAGGAGTCGTGTCCGGAAGCCATAGTTGCTGGCGAAGAGTTGGGCCAATATGTGCTTCTGCTAGGGTATTGATAATAGGACATTTAATTGGTGCTACTTATGCCATCCATCTGGAAAGTTGAATAGACTTGTAATATCGGTATATGTTCGGGAGGGCGATACCTCCCTCTGCTTTGCTCTTTATCATAAGCTGGTATGCCAAGCGAGAGGTCTTGTGCTTCCAGAGGAAGGCCGTGAATATCTTGCGGAGGGAGTGGAAGAAAGTCTTTGGTAGAGAGATGGGAAGCATCTGGAGGGTGTATATAATTTTTGGGACTATGTAAGTTTGGAGGAGATTTCTTCTCCCCAGCCAGGATAAATATGGGAGGTCATATGTCTGGAGTAAGGTTTTAACTTCTTGTAAGAGGGGGACGTAGTTTCTTGAATAAACTTCTTTAAGAGTGGTCGGTAGATGAACACCTAGATATTTTATAGACGTACTTTTCCATGTGTATATGTTGCATATGCTGGAGTGTCAGTTGAGCAGCAGTATTTGATTACTGCATGCAGCAAACCACAGACACAATGGAGTAGATAACTGGTCTGTGACAAGAAGAAGAATAATTTCTATTTCAGTCATGATGATCAGTTTTGGAAGATAGTATAGCTTTTTCAGCACTCAGGCCAAGCAAGCTTATAGTGTGCCCCAAATTTTTCTTGAAATTCTGTAAATTGCCACTCCGCCAACACAAAGTTGATGTGGCACGTGCTCCCATACAGGGATAACCGGCAGAATAATCCATGCTCTTTTTTGCCTCCCAAATGTTGTTACAGGGTCATGGAATCCTTTCTAACTTTTCATCTAGAAGACTAGGTATGCTGATAGTGTGACCCAAATTTTCTTTGAAATTCTGTAGGTTTTTGCTCCACCAACACAATGTTGATGCGGCATGTGCACTTATACAGGTATAACCGGCAGGATAATCCAGGTTCATTTCTGCCTCCCAAGTGCTGTTCTCACAGTCATTGAGTCTGTTCCATTTCATATTATATTCTAGCTTTTTCAGCTGGCAGCCCAGGCACGTTGATAGTGTGTCACAAATTTTTATTCAAATCCTATAATTGTTTCTTATTGTTGGTACATCTGCTGCCATAAAGTCAATTCCTTAACACTGACTGCGTGCCACAAATTTGTCTTCAAATTGTATGGTTGCCAGTGTCACTTGCCCCTGTCATTCTGTTGGTATAATAATAAAAAAAAATAAAACAAATCACCCCACCATTGCTTCTTCTAAAACCAACGCAATGTTGCTCTGACATTCCACTCCCATAATGGGTTAATTGTTGGTGGCTTTTTTTTTTTTTTTTTGAAAAGTCAATTCATCACTTTTCCCAAATAACAACAATCCTTTACAAGTCATCAAAACTGGCTAACTTTTCTACAAAGCTATTGCTTTTTGCAATATAACCACCATGTGTGTCTAAAAACATCCATGGCCAAGCACCTTTTCCCCCCAAAAGGGTAAATTTTGGAGCTTATTTAATATTAAAATGTATAAAAGTGAGGTGCAGTGCATTGCATGGTTAAACTCTGAGTTTGTATCCACTGCTTACCATAAGTTTATCCATTTACACACATGTCCCTTTCACTTTGACATAACTTCGGCTGTGTTTGCTATAGAGAGCTAGAAATTAGACAGGTTCCTAGAAGCCCAAAGATTGTTATACACTGTTTTAAACCAATTTAAGTTGTGGTTCATACCGAACTTGTTCGACCCGAACCACCTGAACCTGATGGATTCACCTATCACTAATAGATATTGTTCTATAAAGGAAAATAAACCGTGTTTGTTTTCACAGAAAGTGGTGCCTTGGCGAGAGCAAGGGGTGATAACTGCTGATTTGGAAGGAAGGGAGCCAAAGCTGTACATCTCAAAGCTGCCACTACATAGCAGTAGAACTCTATGACCTTAATCCTGTTCCACAGGGCACTGTTGCAGACATGTCAACTCACCCAGATTTCCCAGTTTGAGGCCCCCTCACACAGTCAATGAATACTTCTATTGAAGTTTGGGAAGAGGAAAAAAAAAAAACTCCCTTTGAGATTAATGGTGCCAGTGACTCAGACAATGACTGCCTTGCATACAGTGGGGAAAAAAGCATTTAGTCAGCCACCAATTGTGCAAGTTCTCCAACTTGGAGAGAGGCCTGTAATTGTCATCATAGGTAGACCTCAACTATGAGAGACAAAATGAGAATACAAATCCAGAAAATCACATTGATCTTTAAAGAAATTATTTGCAAATTATGGTGGAAAATAAGTATTTGGTCACCTAGAAACAAGCAATATTTCTGGCTCTCACAGACCTGTAACTTCTTCTTTAAGAGACTCCTCTGTCCTCCACTCATTACCTGTAGTAATGGCTCCTGTTTGACATTGTTATCAGTATAAATGACACCTATCCACAACCTCAAACAGTCACACTCCAAACTCCACTATGGTGAAGACCAAAGAGCTGTGGAAGGACACCAGAAACAAAATTGTAGACCTGCACCAGGCTGAGAAGACTGAATGTGCAATAGGCAAGCAACTTGGTGTGAAGAAATCAACTGTGAGAGCAATAATTAGAAAATGAAAGACATACAAGACCACTGATAATCTCCCTCCATCATGGGCTCCACACAAGATCTCACTCCGTGGGGTCAAAATGATCACAAGAACGGTGAGCAAAAATCCCAGAACCACACGGGGGGACTTAGTGAATGACCTGCAGAAAGCTGGGACTAACGTAACAAAGGCTACCGTCAGTAACACGCTACGCCGCCAGGGACTCAGATCCTGCAGTGCCAGATGTGTCCCCCTGCTTAAGCCAGTACATATCCGGGCCCGTGTGAAGTTTGCTAGAGAGCATTTGGATGTTCCAGAAGAGTATTCGGAGAATGTCATATGGTCAGATGAAACCAAAGTAGAACTGTTTGGTAGAAACACAACTCATCATGTTTGGAGGAGAGTGAATGCTGAGTTGCATCCAAAGAACACCATACCTACTGTGAAGCATGGGGGTGGCAACGTCATGCTTTGGGGCTGTTTCTCTGCAAAGTGACCAGGACGACTGATCCGTGTACATGAAAGAATGAATTGGGCCATGTAACGTGAGATTTTGAGTGCAAACCTCCTTCCATCAGCAAGGGCATTGAAGATGAAACGTGGCTGGGTCTTTCAGCATGACAATGATCCCAAGCACACCGCCAGGGCAACGAAGGAGTGGCTTCGTAAGAAGCATTTTAAGGTCCTGCAGTGGCCTAGCCAGTCTCCAGATCTCAACCCCATGGAAAACCTTTGGAGGGAGTTGAAAGTCCATGTTGCCCCGCGCCAGCCCCAAAACATCACTGCTCTAGAGGAGATCTGCATGGAGGAATGGGCCAACATACCAGCAACAGTGTGTGCCAACCTTGTGAAGACTTACAGAAAACGTTTGACCTCTGTCATAGCCAACAAAGGATATATAACAAAGTATTGAGATGAACTTTTGTTATTGACCAAATACTTATTTTCCACCATAATTTGCAAATAAATTCTTTAAAAATCAGACAATGTGATTTTCTGGATTTGTTTTCTCATTTTGTCTCTCATAGTTGAGGTCTACCTATGATGTAATTTACAGGCTGGCCTCATCTTTTTAAGTGGGAGAACTTGCACAATTGGTGGCTGACTAAATACTTTTTTTCCCACTGTACATCAAGTGATCCTTGAACATTTCTAATGCAAAAAATACATAGAATAAAACTTTAAATAGGTGGGGTGATCTGTAAGTTTTAGTAATTTAAATAGAATACTCTCTACTGTCAGGTGGTTGTCCCCTATCTACTTCAACCCACCTATGAGCCTAATTAGCATATTGGGTGCTGAAAATAACCACCAACTGCTTAGGAATGGCAGGGGCTAGAGAAAAATTCCAACTACCACAGAATCAGGGGAGCAGCACCAAGTGAAAGATGCAAAGAGTTGGAGTTGGGGGAGATATTGAAAGGTCCTCTTAACCCTTACGTGACACAGACATTTTTTATTTTTGTGTTTTCATTTTTTTACTTCCTTTATTCCAAAAGCTATGACTTTCTCATTTTTCCATTTACGTAGTCATATGAGGGTTTGATTTTTGCATGACAAGTTGTACTTCAAAATGGTACCATTTATTATTCTGTACAATGTACTGGGAAGTGGGAACAAATTTCAGAATGAGGTGGAAGAGAGAAAAAAACGCAGTACTGCCATTTTCTTATTGGTTTTGTTTTTACAGCTTCCACTCTTTGGTAAAAATGTTATGTTAGCTTTATTCTGCAGGTCAGTACAATCACGGTGATACCAAATTTATATAGTTTTCTTCATGTTTTAATAACTTACAAAAATTCAAAATTTCGAAGAAAAAAATATTTTTTTTTGAATCACCATATTCTGACACCTGTAACTTTTTTTTATATTTCACTATACGGAGCTGTGTAAGGTGTCTTTTGTTTTTTGCAGGACAATCGTTGATTGTAATGTCAATCTGTATTCCCTTAGTCCTGACAGCAGCACAATATGGGGTATCTCTGCCCCTATGTGTTGTTTAGGACGGTGGAACCTTTAATTAGCACCAAAAACAAGAAGGTGCCTCCTACTGGCCCTATAAGAGGGCACAAGAGACCTCCCTCCCCTGTGTAAATTATAAAGTAAAAGGAAACAAGCTTCTAGGGAGGGAAGCCTTGTGCTGCTGTCAGGACTAAGGGAATACAGATTGACATTACAATCAATGATTCCCCTTACGTCCGACAGCAACACAATATGGGGAGATAGCAAGTAATTCCCCTTGGGAGGGTTTCCTCGCCTTACAACATCAAGAACTGTCTGACCAAAGGCAGTTGTCTGGGAACTGCGGACGTCTAAACGATAATGTTTAACAAAGGTCAACTGAGATGACCATGATGCAGCCGCACAAATCTGGTCCAATGGTAAGGACCGATACTCAGCCCAAGAAGTCGACACAGCCCTGGTCGAGTGGGTCGTAGAAAAGACTGGAGGGAGTAACTCCTGAATAAGAAAGGAAGACTTAATTGTCTCCTTGATCCATGTGGATAGAGTAGGCTTGGAAGCCTTGAGACCTTTGTTTTTACCCTGCATGTTGATTAGTAGGTTTTCGGCCTTCCTAAACGGTTGAGTGTGGGATAGGTAAATCCGCAGACACCTTACCACATCTAAGGTGTGGAGTTTTTCTTCCTCCTCAGAGGTTGGAGTGGGGAAAAACACAGGTAACGAAATTAGCTGATTGCTATTATAGCATGAGGGGACCTTAGGGTTAAACCCAGGCAAAAACCTAAGGTGCACCCTATCTGCAAAAAACAAAATGTACGGTTCTCTAGAAGAGAGGACCTGGAGTTCCCCTACTCTTTTGACAGATGTAATAGCCAGCAAAAAAGTGGTTTTGTAGGCTAAATATTTTAGCTCCTTAGTAGTCTCCAAGGGTTCAAATGGAGGACCGCACAGGCCTGCAAGGACTACCACAAGGTCCCACTGCGGAACTGGAGATGATACCGAGGGCTTTAGCCTCATTGCCCCTTTAACCCCTTCACGCATTCTCACGTACATGTACGTGGGAGAATGTGGTTAGTTACCGCATCCCCACGTACAGGTACGTGACGGTGATCGAGCAGGCTCAGAAGCAGAGCCTGTGTGATCACCGCGGGAGCCCGGCTGTATTTGACAGCCAGGCTCCCACTGCAACAGCGGGGACTAGTGGTAACACCGATCCCCGCTGTTTAACCCTTAAGATGCCGTGGTCAATAGCGACCGCGGCATCCAAGGGGTTCCTCCATCTTGCCGCCCCCCTATAATCTGCAGCCTGGGGTCTGCCCAGTGACCCCAAGCTGCCTGGAGACCCCACTACTTGGTTGATCCTGCCGAGACCTGCGGAAGTCAGCGCTGTGTTTCCATAGCGCTGACTTCCTGTATAGACTGCAAGACACTTACATGCTTGTGTCTTACAGTCTATAGTACTGAGCCAGAGATCAAAGCATCTCTGGCTCAGGTGTCCTAATGGGACACATGAAAAAGTAAAAAAAAGTGAAAAAATAAATAAATAAAGTATGTGAAAAAAATTAATAAAAGAATAAAGCCCCAAAAATTCCCTTTTCCTATATAAAATGAATTATATAAAAAATAAACCTAAAAATTAATAAAAGCAATACATATTTGGTATCACCGTGTCCGTAACAACCTGTACAATAAAACTGAAACCATATTTAATGTACACAGTGAACGTCGGGGAAAAAAACCGCCAAAAGTAATGATTTTTCGCCATCTCACCTTACAAAATATGCCATAAAAAGTGATCAAAAAGTCATATGTACCCCAAAACAGTACCAATAAAAAGCACAGGTTGTCCCGCAAAAAATAAGCCCTAAACCAACTCTCTAAACTGAAAAATAAAAATGCTACGCATCTTAGAAGATGGCGATGCAAAAAAAAATTGATTTATGTCCCCAAATGGGTTTTTGTTCTGCAAAATTGGTATTGCATAAAAAAACAGTATAAATGAGGTATCGCCGTAATCGTACCGACCCGCAGAATAAAGATAACATGTTACTTACACTCTACGCTGCATGGTGAAAAATTTAAACGGTAAAACGCAGTGCCAGAATTGATGGGGTTGTTTTTTAATCCACCAAGAAAGAGTTAATAAAATTTATTTAATAAGTTGTAAGCACCTAAAAATGATGTCATTAAAAAATACATCTCATACTGCAAACAACAAGCCCTCATATGGCTACATCACCAGAGAAATAAAGAAAATATAGCTCGTACAATGTGAAGACAAAAAACCCAAAAAAATCGCCAAATCATTAGAACATAACTGGCTGCGGCAGGAAGGGAATGTATAAACTGTGCGAGCATATATGAGGGTACAAACCAGATTTAGAGCTTACAAGGGATAATAAACCAGAAGTGACCCCAAGAGTGACCTCCCCAATAATAGGAACTACTGGGGAAATAGTAGGGAATTTAGTGTACCCAATGTTCTACGCACAGCTTACATATTCACATTTCCCCATCCGCTGTGCAGTCACGTCTGGGATACTAATGCTCGTTACACCCCTTGATAAATTCTTTGAGGGGTGCACTTTTCAAAATGGGGTCATTCCCTAGGGGATTCCACTTTACTGGTACTTTAGAGGCTCTGCAAACATGACATGGCATCCAGATCCCAAACATCTGAATCTGCACTCCAAAAGCCACATAGCGCTCCTTCCCTTCTGTGCCCTACTGTGTTCCCAAACTGCAGTTTATACCCACATGTATTACACTTGTCGTACCCAGAATAACGTACTTAATGTCATATGTGGGCATAAACTGCTGTTTGGACACAGCCGAGCACAGAAGGGAAGGAGCGCTATTCGGTTTTTGGACGCCATTGCACTTTTGCAGAGCTGAAATGCCAGTACAGTGGAATCCCCTGACATGTCACCCCATTTTGGAAACTACACCCCTGAAGGAATTTATCCTGGGTTACAGTGAGCATTTTTAACCCCCAAGTGTTGCTATAATTTATTATCCATAAATGAATACGCAGCTGATGGTGAAAGGTGAAAATGACAATTTATCCAGGAATACGACATTTCAGTGCGTAATATGTTGTGCCCGGCTTGTATCAGAGATGAACGCTCCAAAAGCTGTTGTGCCCGGGATCCCCGCTCACCAGTTTTTGGAGTGTGTGTCTGTGCAGACATAAACTGGGCACAACATATTGGACACTGAAATGGCGTATCTATAGAAAAATTTCGTTTTTAACTTTTCATTGTCAGCTGCGCATTCATTTCTGGAAATTAAAAGAATGCAACACTTAAGGGTTAATAATGCTCGCTACCCCACTTGATAAAATCCTTGAAGGGTATAGTTTCCAAAATGGGGTGACATGTCTGCGTATTCCACTTTACTGGCAATTCATGGGCTCTGCAAAAGTGGCATGGTGTCCAAAAAGCAAACTGTGCTCCAAAAACCAAAATAGCGCTCCTTCCGTTCTGTGCCCGGCTGTGCCCAAACAGCAGTTTATACCCACATATGGCATTGTTAAGTACGTTATCCTGGGCACACCAGTGTCATACATGTGGGCATAAACTGTCATTTGGGCACACAGCAGGGGGCGCAAATGTGAAGGAGCGCTATGTGCTTTTGGAGAGCATATTTAGATTGTTGTTTTTTTGGACGCCATGTCACATTTGCAGAGACCCTAAAATTGCCCCTACAAAATGGGGGTCTGTAAGGGTTAAAGCATGACTTGTATTATATTTTATAATGCAGTATATAGAAGACACAGGGTGAAATGTTCTCCATGCAGACTAAATAGTTTAGAGATAGAATATAATCTCAGGGTCTGAATATCAACAGTTCTGCTGTTCTCAGAGATGTACCATTCTCAGGAAAGATAAGGAGGACATTTAGACTGGGTGAAAAGGAAACATCTAGGGTGATGGGAAACTGAACAACTTTGTCTGGTAACGGAACTGGAAAACCCATATATGTACATTGATCACATGACTGTTATGTAACTGAGCTTACCTTTAAGACTGTATTGAACTACGCAATAAAGGAGAAACTGTTCATACACGATACCTGTGTACGTCTTGTTTCCCGAGCGCTCGAAACTGGTTATTTATTTAATTAGGCTTACGGTGACATCCATCCCAGGGGGAACTTAACCCCTCACAGGGTCACTTCTTGGGGAATTCCAATTTACTGGCACCTCCAGGGCTCTGCAAAAACAACATGGCGACGAGAAAGTACTCCAAAAGCTAAAAAAACACAGTGCTCCTTCCCTTCTGAGCCCTGCTGTGTGCCCTAGCAGCAGTTTATACCCACATATTTAATTTTTTTTGTCCCCGGGATAGCCCACTTAATAGTTTTAGGAGTTCATGTCTCTGATGCCACAAAGTGGCCGCAACGTATTAGGCACTGAAATTGGATATTTCTTTAAAAACTTTAATTTTTACTTTGTACATTAATTTTTGGGAAGCATTTTTAGGCTCAAAATCATAATATCCCTTGATACATTCCTTGAGGGGTGTAGTTTCTAAAATGGGGTCACTTTTAGGGGGTTTCCATTGTACTGGTACTGTAGGGGCTCTGCAAAAGCAACATGGCACCTGAAAACTATTCCAGCCACATCTGCCCTCCAAAAGCCAAACAGCGCTCTTTCCATTCTGAGCCCCACCATGTACCCATACAGTAGATTACAACCACATATGGGGCATTTCTGTGTTCAGAAGAAATTGTGTAACAAACTGTGGGGTGTTTTTTCTTCTTTAACCACTTGCAAAAATTAAAAATATGTCGCTAAATGGACGGTTTATTGGAAAAAAGTAATTTTACATTTTTACGTCCCTAAATCAATAAAATCTGTGAAACAGCTGTGAGGTCAAAATGCTCACTATACCCCTAGATAAATTCTATGAGGGGTGTAGTTTTCAAAATGGGGTCATTTTTGGGGGGTTTGTATTGTATTGGTACTTTAGGGGCTCTGCAAATGCGACATGGCACCTGAAAACTATTCCAGCAAAATCTTCCCTCCAAAAGCCAAATAGCGCTCTTTCCATTTTGAGCCCTGCCATGTACCTATGCAGCAGATTACAACCACATATGGGGCATTTCTGTGTTCAGGAGAAATTGTGTAACGAACTTTGGGTAGCTTTTTCTCCTTTGTCCTCTTGTGAAAATGAAAACTTTGGGGATAAAGTAACATTTTAGTAATGTTTCATTTATACATCCCAGTGTTAGCAAAATCTGTGAAACGGCTGTAAGGTCAAAATGCTCACTATACCCCTTGATATGTTCTGTGAGGGGTGTAGTTTTCAAAATGGGGTCACTTTTAGGGGGCTTCCACTGTATTGGTACTTTGGGGGCTCTGCAAATGCGACATGGTACCTGAAAACTATTCCAGCAAAATCTGCCTTCCAAAAGCCAAATAGCGCTCTTTCCATTCTGAGCCCTGCCATGTACCCATACAGCAGATTACGACCACATATGGGATATTGTCTTGTTCAGGAGCAATTGTTTTGCAAACTGTGGGGTGCTTTTTCTCCTTTAACCCCTTGTGAAAATGAAAACTTTGGGGATAAAGTAACATTTTAGTAATGTTTCATTTATACATCCCAGTGTTAGCAAAATCTGTGAAACGGCTGTAAGGTCAAAATGCTCACTATACCCCTTGATGAATTCTGTGAGGGGTGTAGTTTCCAAAATGGGGTCACTTTTTGAGGTTTTCCTTTGTATTGGTACTCTAGGGGCTTTGCACATGAGACATGGTACCTGAAAACTATTCCAGCAAAATCTGCTTTTCAGACGCCCAGTGTCACTCCTTCCCTTCCGTGCGCTGCCATTCGCCCAAACATCAGTTTACACCCACTTGTGGGGTATTTCCGTGCTCGGGAGAAATTGCATAACAAACTGTGAGATGCATTTTCTCCTTTAACCCTTTGTGAATGTGTTAATTTTAGGGCAAAATTAAGGAATTAGTGGGAAAAAATTAAATGTCTAAATTTCACCTCCATATTGTTTTAATTCCAGTGAAATGCTTAAAGGGTTAACAAACTTCCCAAATGTTATTTTGAATTATTTGAGGGGTGCAGTTTTGAAAATGGGGTCATTTATGGGGGTTTCTAATATATAGGCCTTTATAATCCTCTTCAGAACTGAAGTGGTCCCTAAAAAAATTAGTTTGGGAAATTTTCTTGTAAATCTGCAAAATCGCTGTTACACTTGTAAGCCTTCTAACATCCAAAATAAATTACAGGACGATTAAAAGATGATGCCGATATATAGCAGAGATATGGTAGATAATATGTATTAATGTATTTGGGTGGTATGACTATCTGTCTGAAAAGCAGAGCGTTTCACATTTTGAAAATTGTGATTTTTTTTTTCCAAATTTCCATCAAATTTCCTATTTTTTTATAAATAAATACAAAAATATTCATTAGTGTTTACCACTAACATGAAGTACAATGTGTCACGAAAAAACAATCTCAAAATCACTTGTGTAAGTTAAGTCGTCTCAAAGTTATTGCCATATAAAGTGACACATGTCAGTTTTGAAAAACGAGGCCTGGTCCTTAACGCATTTTTGGGCTCGGTCATGAAGGGGTTAAGGAACCTTGCAACCAGAGGATCCTGAGACAGACGTCTGTTCAAATGAGCGGAGAGGGCCGCAATCTGAGCTTTCAAAGTGGCAGGGGCAAAGCCTTTATCCAAACCGTCCTGAAGAAAATTTAAAATATCAGCCATTGAAGGTTCTAGATTATTATTACCCTTCTTGGAGCACCACTCCATGAAAATCTTGGCTGTCCTCTGGTAGTTCTTATTGGTAGAGTCTGCTCTTGCAGAAGAAAGGGTCTTCAGGACGGCCTCTGACAGTCCTCTATCCTGCTGTAGGGACTGCTCAACCTCCAGGCTGTCAGATTGAATCTCCAGAGATCCTGGCACTTCAGAGATCCTTGGGAAATCAGGTTCTGGATGGGGGGAAGCCTCCAATATATCCCTCGACTCATCTCCATGAGTTGGTAAAACCAAGCTCTTTTTGGCCAGAATGGAATGATGGCTATCACAGAGACTTGGTCCTGTCTGATTTTCATCAATACATTTGGTATCATTGGAATTGGAGGGAAGATGTATGCCAGCCTGGACCTCCAAGAGATGGACAGGGCATCCACTGCCAAGGGATTGTCCTCCTGGTAAAGGGAACAGAACGTCTCCACCTTGGCGTTGAGTCGGGTTCCATGAGGTCTATTTCTGGAAGACCCCACTTCAGGGTAATCTGATGAAAGACTTCTGGATTGAGTGACCATTCTCCTGATACGGCATGACCCCGACTCAACCGATCCGCCACTATGTTCAGGGAGCCCTTGATGTGAACTGCGGATAAATGGGTTAGATTTTTTTCTGCCCATGTAAATATCAGATCTGCCTCCCTGAGGAAGGTTGGTGATCTGGTGCCTCCCTGTCTGTTCACGTAGAGCACTGTGGTCATGTTGTCTGACCGGATTTTGACTGCTGTTCCCCTGAGAAGAGGCGAGAAATGGAGTAAGGCACGATATACAGCTCTGAGCTCCTTCCAGTTGGACGAGGTCCTTCTTTCTGGAGCGCTGAGGGAATCGAATCTTCTTGCTGAGTGTAAGAAGGGTGCGATCCCAAGCCTCTAGTAATTCACTCTGGAGGAGACGTAAGTGCCACAAGGCCCATGGGACTGCCTCCACTGAGGAAGACATCAAACCCAGGATCTTCATCAATGTTCTGATGGAAGCTATCGGCTTTTTGAAGAGGTGCCGGACTGCCCCGACCAGTCTCTCCTTCCTTGCTGGTGTCAAGGAGATTTGCAGGCGGACTGAATCTAGGAAGTAGCCGAGGAACTTCCTTCGGGTTGAAGGGATCGTTTCTGACTTCTCCCAGTTTATAAGCCATACCAGACTCTGAAGCAGGGAAACGGCTATCTGTAGGTGCTGGAGCAGAACAGACTCTGACTGGGCCTTTATCAACCAGTCGTTTAGATAAGGCACCAAGAATATCCCCTGAAGCCTGAGGGCGGCCGCTATGGGGGCCACTACCTTTGTAAAGGTGTGGGGAGCAGAGGAGATCCCGAAGGGTAGTGCTGTGAACTGAAAATGCTTCGTGTGTCCGGAAACTACTACGGCAATCCTTAGAAACCTTCTGTGTGGAGGGTAAATAGGAATATGCAAATAAGCGTCTTTTAGATCCAAAGTCACAAAAACATCGCCTTGGAGGAGAAAGGTGATAAACAGACTTTATGGTTTCCATACGGAAGCACTTCTTTTTGATGAAGCGGTTGAGGTACCTTAAGTCTATGATTATTCTCCACTTGTCTGCCGGTTTTGGCACCAGGAAGACGGGAGAATAGACATCAGATCCTTCTTCTAGAGAAGGGACTTCCTCCAGGGCTCCCTTGTGAATGTACTCTCGGATGGAGCATTCCAATGTAGTCTACTGCATTGTAGGGAGGCTGCGAGTTAACACAAACCGATCCTGAGGAGGATGGAGGAACACGATTGCATATCCTCTTTGGATTACCTGCAGGACCCATGGGTCTTGAATTTTTTCCTGCCAGCAGTTGAGAAAGTGGGAGAAACGACCCCCGACAGGAATCTCGGCCACAGGAGGACTACTTCTGATTTCAAAAGCTAGGCTTCTCTTTTTTATCATCAGACTTCGGGAATCTAGAGGAATATCTAGAGCCTCTCTGGGACTGCCGTCCATGACGAGGCGGATAGCCTCTACCACGGCCAGAGTCAGATCTACCTCTGAAGGCCTGGGGTAAAGTTTTACCCTTCCTGTCGGCCAAACCCTCTAGGATCTCATCTAGGGCACTGCCAAAGACTCTACCTGGCTCAAAGGGCAATGCGCACAAATTATATTTTGAGGGGAAATCAGCTCTCCAGGGTTTTAACCATAGAGGTCTTCTTGCTGCAGTGGTAAGTGCCAGGGATTTGGCCGCCAGCCTTAATTGATGGTGGGAGGCCTCCGTTAAATATTCAGCTGCCAGGGAAACCGAGCCTAGAAACCCTAGCAGCTCGTCTCTGGAGACTCCAGAGTCGATGTCCCTCTCGAGGTGGACCAGGTCAGTGCGTGCGTAATTTGGCTGACACTTCACAAGACGCAACCGCCACAGCGGTCTGGGCCGAGGCAGCTGAATAAGCCTTCTTGAGGGTATTGTCGATGCGCCTGTCCATGGTGTCATGCAAATTTGCTCCATCATCTGATGGTACCATAGTGCGGCGGGACAATTTGGCCACCGCCATATCCACCTTGGGGGGAGGACCCCATTGATCCCATTGAGCAACTGGGAATAAAGCCCTGAACCTCCTAGGAACCACAAGAGGTTTTTCAGGACATTTCCACTCTGAGGACATTAATTTTTGTAATGTCTGGTCCACTTGGAAGACCCTAGGCCCTCTATAGGTGGATGTGGAGGCTTCCCCCGTCAACATCACGATCCTTAGACCGGATGGACCAGCTTAATTTTTCGAGTGGGAAGCACGGCCTGCTGGAATCTTCAGCTGAATCGTCAGATGAGAGTGTCTCATCCACTATCTGATAATCTTCATCAGAGATCCGTAAGGAAGATTGTGTCTCAACCTGAGGTCTCTTGGCAATCTGGGTGATGGAAGAACGGATCTCCTTAAGAGACTCCTCCATATAGTCCTTTACCCAAGTGTCAACCTCTCTTATAGAAGGTTCTTCCGACGGAGGTCCGCGACATTGGCGACAGCGGGTAAAATCATAGCCATCAGGTAAAGGAGTATTGCAATCCAAACACGTTAGGTGTTTACATTTAGAGGACTTTTTCCTCCTAAACCCATCGCCGTTACCTGATGCAGAAGATGACATCTGAAACATCAAACAGCCACGTGACAATAAATAATGGAAGATTGCCAAGCATCGCATAAGAAGAAAAAACCAAGGGGTACTTTACTTTTTTAAATCGGTCACTTGAAGAGACCGTCAGGAAAAAAAACAGCCACCGCAAACCGCAGCAGAGGAGCTAGAAACCACGAGCTCAACAAGTAAAGGACTGAAGACCTTTTAAATGTAATCTAGCATCGAGGGGAGGAGCCAAACAAAGAAACATTCATACAGCACCAAAAACAGATCAAACGCCATAATGGAACATAAAGGAGCGTAAGCCTAAGCCAGAGGCTCAAAATACTAGCAGCAAAATTAATTCTATATTTTGCCTTTAAATTTTCAATTTCCAAACTTACCGCACTTTTTCCGAGAGAAAACTGGAAGTAGGCCGCGGTGGTGCGCAAAGGCTTCCTTCCCCGGGAAACACGGGACCGAAGAAAGGTTCCGGCCGGAGAGGTTCCCCGCTTACTTCCGGGATCGCACTGCCTGCACTGCGATGAGCCGGATAGATGCTGCGCTGCGGAGCAAAGGCCCCAAAGGACTGGAGTCTATGGCAGTTTTGCTAAAGAAAGTAACCACTTTGACCACGGCATCTGAGTGGCTAAATGCCTGTGAACAGAGTCACCTCTGATCACGAGCAATGCTGCCAGGTCCCTGCTGTATGAAACAGCACAGACCCGGCAGCTAGTGCCATATTTAGTCATGTGCACCAGAACGTAACTGTACATCCTGGTGCGCCTAAGGGTTAAAGTGACTGTCACAAAACATAGCAAGTAACATATTTAATATTGCCATAAACGTTATGAATTGCACAACAAAACTAACACTATATTTAACATGCTCATTAAATTACATAAATAAAATTGGCAAAATTGTTTATTTTATTTAACTAGTAACAATTTGAGGTCCAATTTTATTATATGGGGCCTGAGTATATTTAGCCGTGCTCTTTTATAAAGGCCACTCCCTATGAAAAGGCTTACAGTGGCTTGCAAACGTATTCCTAACCCTTGAACTTTTTCACCTTTTTTTTGTCACCTTACAACCACAAACATAAATGTATTTTATAGAAATTTTAAGTGATAGACCAACACAAAGTAGCAGATAATTGTGAAGTGAAATGAAAATGATACATGGTTTTCAAAATTTTAAACAAATAAAAAAGCTGAAAAGTGTGACGTACAAAAGTATTCAGCCCCCTGTTGTAAGGGAATCGCTAGAGGAGCGATTCCCCAGTAGCTGCTGGAGAACTCTGGGGGGAGGGGCACAACAAGACAGTGGACCCTAAGCTGAATCCCCACTGTCCCTGGCTAACTTGCCCGATCTGTCCTAGGCGACAGCCAGCAACCAGTCGACAGTCCCTGCTTAAAATAAGTGATACACAGAACGCAGACAGGATGAACACAACAAAGGGAGATCAGCTAGCCAAGGGGTCGGTAACAAACGAGCAATGCAGTACAAAATCACAATCCAAGAGAAAAGTCAAAGGGAAGCCAGTGGTCAGGAAATAAGAAGAACAGGTAACAAAGAACAAGGAGTATAACCAGTACGCGTAATGCGTAAAGGAAGGAATCACAACCAGACACGCCTCCTGCGCCTCAGCGTGCGTCGGGAGGATTGTGTTAAAGCCCGGACAGGCAAGAATATTAGAGTACCCCCCCTTCTACAAGTGGCCTCTGGACCCTCACCAGATGGACCAGGTTTCGAAGGGTTCTGGCGATCAAAGAGATTAATCAAACGTAGTGCATGTAGGTCCCTACCAGAAACCCACGTTCACTCCTCCGGGCCATAACCCTTCTAGTGCACGAGGTACTGAACAGCCTTCTGCACCTGACGGGAATCCAGAATTTTTTCTACCTGGTATTCTAGTTCCCCTTGGACCACCACAGGCGCAGATGGACTGGAAGAAATAAGGACAGGGGAGATATACTTCTTCAAAAGCAACTTGTGGAAGACGTGGATACGAAAAGAACTTGGAAGTTGTAATTTAAAAGATACTGGGTTTATGAGTTCAGAAATGACATAGGGCTCAATGTAGCGTGGTGCAAATTTCCCAGAAGGAACTCTAAGATGCAGATTCCTAGTGGACAACCAGATTTTTGATCTCCCACTCTGTATTCAGGGCCAGGTAAGCGTCTTTTATTTGCCTGCCGCTTTTGATATTCTTGGGCTTTAACTGTGCAGAGTCGCTGATAAATCTGTTCGGCAGTGGGATTAACAGACTCGGTGCTACGGAGAGAGGAGTACCTGGGGTTAAAACCATAGTTGCAATAAAACGGAGACATTTTAGTAGTGACATTAACCCTGTTGTTTATTGCAAACTCTGCTAGAGGAAGAAAGGTTCTCCATTTTTCTTGAGCATCAGACACAAAACACCTTAAGTATTGTTCCAAAGTTTGGTTGAATCTCTTTGTCTGACCATTGGTCTCAGGGTGGAACATGGAAGAGAAAGACAGAGAGGCTTCCAGACGACCACAAAATTCCTTCCAGAATCTAGAGACAAATTGTACACCGCGATCAGATACAATAATTTCCGGTACACCATGCAAGCGGAGTATGTGATTAATAAAGAGCAAGGCTAGATGTGGAGCACTTGGAATTTTCTTTAGGGGTACAAAATGACACATTTTGGATAATCTATCCACAACAACCCAAATCACAGTCTTCCCTTGGGAATAGGGTAAATCAGTAATAAAGTCCATTGACAAATAGGACCATGGTCTCTTAGGTATAGGAAGGGGATGAAGAAGGCCCTTGGGTAATCTCCTAGGAGTCTTCATCCTAGCACATGTCTCACAGGCAGCAACAAATTCACATACGTCTCGAGACCAGGAAGGCCACCAGTAAGAGTGGAAGAGAAGGTATTTAGTCCCAGCGAAGCCGGGATGTCCCGTTAAGGTAGAACAATGAATTTCCTCCAAAACATGAAGATGAAGATTTGGAGGTACAAATAGTTTCCCAGTGGGAGTATTACTGGGAGCAAGATCTTGTGAATTAACCACTAAAGTAGCAAGATCAGGAGTAATAATGGCGAGAACCACTCTGAGGGACAAGATTTTATCTGGGACATCCTTAAGGGCATCGCTGGGATCAAAGCTGCGAGATAGGGCATCTGCCCGTACATTTTTAGAGCGTGGACGATAAGTCACCACAAAATTAAAATGTTTGAAGAATAGTGCCCAGTGGGCCTGCCTAGGAGACAGTCGCTTAGCGTTATCCAGATATAGTAGGTTCTTATGATCGGTAAATACTGTGATCTGGTGTTTGGCCCCCTTCGAGGAAATGTCTCCACTCCTCGAATGCCCATTTAATGGCTAGGAGTTCTCGATTATCGATATCATAGTTGCGCTGCGCAGGAGAGAATTTCCTCAAGAAGAAGGCCACAGGTTGCAAACCTAAATTTTTCAGAGCCCTGAGTCAACACGGCACCAACCCCCACTTCAGAGGCATCAACCTCAATAATAAATGGGCGATCATAGTCTGGTGGTACTAATACAGGAGCCTCAACAAAACATTTCTTGAGATGTACAAAAGCCTGTTCAGCTTCCGGAGTTCATTTGGTCAAATCGGCAGCTTTCTTTGTGAGATCTGTCAACGGCTTCACTATAGTAGAGAAATTCTTAATAAATTTTCAATAATAGTTGGAGAAACCCAAGAAACTTTGCAGGGCTTTAAGATTGGAGGGGCGTTCCCAGTTATTAATAGCCGTGACTTTTAGTGGATCCATACAAAAAGAATCGGGAGTAATAACGTAACCAAGGAAGGTGACCCTTTGGACTCCGAACAGGCATTTGGACAGTTTGGCAAAGAGACAGTTTGAACGCAACAGTAGCGAAACACTCCTAACATCCTCAATATATGTGGCCCAATCAGGAGAGAACACTAGAATGTCATCCAGGTAGACGACCACTCAACAGCCGAGCAAGCCTCTAAAAATATCGGTAACAAAATGTTGAAATACTGCCGGTGCATTACACAACCCAAAAGGCATTATTAAATATTCAAAGTGACCTTCCAGGGTGTTGAACGCAGTTTTCCATTCATCTCCTTCTCTAATCCGGATCAGATTGTATGCCCTGCGGAGGTCAATTTTAGAAAACCAGCGGGCATCCACAATCTGATTAAAAAGATCAGGGATCAGAGGAAGAGGGTACTGATTTTTAACCGTAATTTTATTTAATTCTCGGTAGTCAATGCATGGTCGCAGTCCGCCATCTTTTTTTTAACAAAAAAGAACCCAGCCCCCATGGGAGACTGAGATGGACAGATGTGACCTTTAAGAAGACTATCCTGAGTGTATTCCCGCATAGCCTCATGTTCTGGAGCAGAAAGATTGACGATCCTTCCCTTAGGGTATTTGGAGTCGGGAAGGAGTTCAATCGCACAATCGTAAGGTCTATGCGGAGGTACAACTTCAGCAGATTTAGCATCAAAAACATCATGAAAATCAGACAAAAATTGAGGAAGAAGCGTCCCCTCACTGAGACAATCAGAGGCATGCAAAGCTATACAATGGGAGGAGCACTGATTCCCCCATTTCACTAACTCTTTTTTGGGCCAATCAAAGGTAGGGTTATGGAGGTCTAGCCAGGGAAGCCCTAAAATAATATCAGACGAGAGATCCTCCTTAAAAAAACTTATGAGCTCCGTATGTATTGAGCCCACTTGCAAAGAGAGTAAGGGGGTTTTAAAATGGATTTTACCCCTGGCCAGTGGAGTAAAATCCGCTCCAGTAACCAACAGAGGAGTATCTAATGATACAAGTTCAATATGTAAAGCAGAAACAAACGAAAATTTAACAAAGTTAGTGGCAGCCCCAGAATCTACTAGGGCCTGCCTAGAAACAAATCTGCCCCCAAAGGACAGAGACACAGGTAACATCAATTTATGAGATTTTTCGGAATATACCTGACTGCCTGAGTGGTTCTCCCGAATACCACTCAGGCCCTGGAGTTTTCCGCTGGTGTACGTGGTTTGAAGGAACAGTCTCGGATGAGATGACCCAGTTTGCCGCAATACAGGCAGATTCTGGAGACGATATTCTCGTCTAGCCTTGGTATCCAGCGCTCCCAACTGCATAGGCTCATTTTCAGCGGTCACAGAAGGAGAAACAGATTTTTTAACAGAAAGAGAGGGATAGACAGAAGACTTAGCGGGATAAATCACCATCCTCTCTTTATGTCTGTCCTGGAGTATTCTGTCAATGTGGACGGCTAAGGTCATGGCCTGTTCTAAGGTAGGGGGATCAGGGTGACCAACCCAAACATCCTTAATTGAATCATTCACGCCCTGTTTAAAAAGAGCCTTCAAAGCGGAGTCACACCGACCTGCTGTTATA
This sequence comes from Leptodactylus fallax, assembly GCA_947044405.1. Taxonomy (NCBI): domain Eukaryota; kingdom Metazoa; phylum Chordata; class Amphibia; order Anura; family Leptodactylidae; genus Leptodactylus; species Leptodactylus fallax. The sequence continues at coordinate 1,548,098 of CAMRHE010000386.1, read as the reverse complement.
CTCAACTTCCGAAACTCAGAGCAATAAGTCTCAGCGGATAGTTTACCTTGCCGGAGGGTAAGAAGTTGGGACTCGGCAAGTCCAATTTGATCAGGCTCAGCATAAGCCCCCAAAGACTTAAAAATTTTTTCCAGATCTGTCCACTCCTCTGCCTCAGGGGGGGAGTTTAAGGGCCCAAGTCTGTGGATCCCCCTGTAAGAGAGAAATGACCACCCCCACCATCTGAGACTGCGACGCATGAGGGTTGACCCGAAAATACAACTGACATGATTCTCTGAACGTCTCAAATTTACCTCGGTTCCCTGAAAACCTATCTGGGAGTAACATTTTAACCCTGGGAAGGGAAAAGACCGTAGGTGGTGTAGCAGCGGCCTCAGCTTGATTCTAGGTGAGGGTGTGTACCTGATTGGCCAGCTCAGACAACAAATCTGCTAAACCCTCCATTCGAGTCACAAGGTCCTGAATAGAAGCCATGCCAGTCAGGAGTAAAAGGGTTAAATTTTTTTCTGGCCTGCTATTCTGTAAGGGAATCGCTAGAGGAGCGATTCCCCAGTAGCTGCTGGAGAACTCTGGGGGGAGGGGCACAACAAGACAGTGGACCCTAAGCTGAATCCCCCCCCACTGTCCCTGGCTAACTTGCCCAATCTGTCCTAGGTAACATCCAGCAACCAGTCAACAGTCCCTGCTTACAATAAGTGATACACAGAACGCAGACAGGACGAACACAACAAAGGGAGGGAGCAATGCAATACAAAATCACAATCCAAGAGAAAAGTCAAAGGGAAGCCAGTGGTCAGGAAATAAGAAGAACAGGTAACAAAGAACAAGGAGTATAGCCAGTACGCGTAATGCAATAGCAAGCACCAATGGGAAAGTGAGCAAACAATAAATAGGGAGGAAGAACCTGCCCCAGACTTGATAGGAGGATAGGCTGTCAAACACACAGGTAAGACTAAAGTTAACTCTTAGTGGAGCAGGGGCAAAGCAAGGTGAAGGAGAAGGGTGTGGTGGAAAATCAATTAAGGAGGTGAGGGAATAGGACAGTGTTCAGACAATACAAGAAAAACCCAAAGGAAGGAATCACAACCGGACACGCCCCCTGCGCCGCAGCGTGCACCCGGAGGATGGTGCCAAAGCCCGGACAGGTAAGGATGTTACACCTGTACTCTGATACCCCTAAATAAAATCCAGTACGCACAATTGCCTTAAGAAGTCACTTAAGTAGTTAATAGAGTCCAGCTGTGTGTAATTTAGTCTCAGTATAAATACACCTGTTCTGTGAATGCCTCAGTTGATTGTTAGAGAACACTAGTGAACAAACAGCATCATGAAGACAAAGGAACTCACCAGACAGGTCAGAGATAAAGTTGTGGAGAAGTTTAAAGCAGGATTAGGTTATAAAAACATATCCCAAGTTTTGAGCATCCCAAGGAGCACTGTTCATCATCCAAAAATGAAAAAAGGATTCTACAACTGCAAACCTACCAAGACATGGCCATCTACCTAAACTAACAGATTGAGCAAGGAGAGCACTGGTCAGAGAAGCAGCCAAGAGGCCCATGGTCACTCTGGAGGAGCTGCAGAAATCCACAGCTCAGGTGGGGAGAATCTGTCCAGAGGACAACTATAAATCATGCACTCTACAAATCTGGCCTTTATGGAAGTGTGGCAAGAAAGAAAACCATTGTTGAAAGAAAGACATAAGAAGTGCCGTTTGCCACAAACCATATAGGGGACACAGCAAGCATGTGGAAGAAGGTGCTCTGGTCAGATGAGACCCAAGTTGAACTTTTTGACCTAAATGCGAAGCACTATGTGTGGTGGAAAAGTAACACTGCTCATCACCCTGAACACACCATCCCCGCTGTGAAACATGGTGGTGGTAGTATCATGCTGTGGGGATGCTTTTCTTCAGCAGGGACAGGGAAGCTGGTCAGAGTTGAGGGGAAGATGGATGGAGCTAAATGCAGTGTTAGGAACAAATACAGATAGGTAGGTTGGTAACTCCAGCAACCAGAAACCACTGCACCCTATGGTAAAACAGCGCCAAGCGTCCGGCACTCTCCCAGAGCGAGCCAAACCAACCTCCAGAGGCCTTCACCAGAGCCCCTGATGGTGGGTTTGGACTTGATCTCTCCCGTTGGCCGGATTGGCAGCAGCCTAGAGAGTGCAGGAAGCCCGGCGCACCACAAGTAACATCAGAGCCAGAAAATGATATAACACACCGGAACATGTGCAGGTGAAGACAGGAGAACTGGAAGTGTAGGAGTAGCAGTCAGCAGGTGTCCAGTGGTGGCAACGGTAGCAGATAAATGTCATTCCATCCAGGTTGGCAACAGGAGGTTGGCGGGCTACAGGAGGATAAGGCAATAGAGTTGTCAGCAGGCCGGGTCGGTAACAGGAGATCAGCGAGCTATCAGAATCGGAATCATCGGGCAGTGGTCTAGAAGCAAGCGGAGGTCACAACAGAAGAGCGCGGAGATGCAAATAGAGCAGGCAAGAAGTCAGGTAGGAATCACATGGAACAGAGGTAACAAAGCTAACACTCAGATAAACTGAATAGCCGTTGGTGAACAGACAGCGGAAGTGAACAGAAATAGGCTCGGAAGGTAAGAAACAATTAAGTCTTAAAGGGGACATAACAAACAATCCTGGCACGTGTTAGGAGCAGACTGGAAACCCCAGCATCGCCGCTGTAGAGGTTCCGGCTCTACTCCTAACAGTACCCCACCTTCCACGAGCACCCACCGGGCCTCTGAAGGCTGGACCAAGCCTAAGAGGAAATCTTCTGTGAAAATTTCTAACCAAATTTTATGCATGAACCGACCTGGCCGGCTCCCAGGAAAGATCCTCTGGACTGTACCCCTTCCAGGGGATCAAGTATTGTAATATCCCTCTGACTCTACGTGAGTCCACAATCTTGGCCACCTCATACTCCTGATCTCCCTCAACTAGGACAGGTGGAGGAGGATTAACAGAAGGAAGTACGGGTGGAAGACATTTTTTTAGAAGTGACTTGTGAAAGACATTGTGTATTTTGAAAGACAGAGGGAGAGCCAAGCGGAAAGATACTGGATTAATAATTTCTATGATCTTATATGGGCCAATAAATTTAGGCCCCGACTTGTTTGAAGGAACTTTCAGTTTCAGGTTCTTAGAAGAGAGCCAAACTTTCTTCCCTAATGCAAGAACAGGACCTGCTGAACAAGTTCTATCGGCTATCCTTTTATTAACCACCTTAGCATTCCCCAAGTTTGACCAAACTTGGTCCCAGACTGTACGTAACTTTTGAGCCTCCACATTCACTTCTGGATTGACAGTAGTAGGAGAAAGAGAAGAGAAACAAGGATGGAAACCAAAATTACAGAAAAAGGGTGAAGAATTCAATGCAGTATGATGGTGATTGTTTATAGCGAATTCTGCCAGAGACGAATAATTCACCCAATCTGGCTGATTACCGGAAATATAACATCTCAAATATTGCTCCAGAGTCTGATTGAAGCCCTCAGTTTGTCCATCAGTCTCAGGATGGAAAGCAGAGGAAAAGGACAATTGAATCCCCAGATGACCACAAAAGGCTCTCCAGAACTTAGCGACAAACTGAACGGCCCTGTCAGAAACGATATTATCCGGAATATCATGGAGTCTGACCACATGATCCAAAAATAAGCGGGACAGTGTTTTAGCGTTAGGCAGTAGGGACAAAGGAATAAAATGACACGTTTTACTAAACCTATCTACAACTGTCCACACAATAGTTTTCCCCCCAGAAACGAGCAAATCAGTAATAAAATCCATTGAGATATGAGATCAAGGCCTCTTGGGTATCGGTAAGGGAAGTAATTCCCCCAATGGTCTGACCCTAGGAGTCTTTGCTCTAGCACAAGTCTTGCATACAGACTCATAGGCCACAATATCCTGAGACTTTGAAGGCCACCAGTAATATCGAGACACCAACTTCTTAGTGCCAGAAATCCTTGGATGACCACATAACACTGAATCATGAAGTTCTCTTAAAACTTTAAGTCTAAACTGAGGTGGAACAAATAACTTCCCCTCTGGTGTCTCTGAAGGGGCCAATTGTTGATTCTCTCTGATCTCAGACGCTAAATCTGTGGAGACAGCAGAGACTACAATTCCCTCAGGAAGAATTGATTCAGGCTGAGAATCATCAGACTGAGAAGGGCAAAAACTTCTAGATAAGGCATCAGCTTTAGCATTTTTAGAACCAGACCTAAAAGTTACAATAAAATCAAACCTGGTGAAAAATAATGCCCACCTGGCTTGTCTAGGGTTTAACCTTTTAGCAGATTCCAGAAAAAACAAATTTTTATGCTCAGTTAATACTGTTATCTTATGTCTGGCTCCCTCCAGGAAATTCTGACACTCTTTGAATGCCCATTTGATAGCCAACAATTCACAGTTAACAATATCATAATTTCTCTCTGAAGAGGAGAATTTCAAGGAGAAGAAGGCACAAGGTCTCAGCTTGGTGAAAGAAGTGGTACCCTGAGACAACATGGCGCCCACCCCTACTTCTGAAGTGTCAACCTCAACAATAAAGGGCTCACTAAGATCAGGTTGAATCAAGACAGGAGCCTTAGTAAAAGCTTGTGTCAAACGCATCAATAGCCTCCTGTTTCCAGTTTAACAAATCCAATCCTTTCTGGGTAAGATCCGTCAGCGGCTTTGCTATAGTGGAAAAATTATCAATGAATTCACGATAATAATTAAACACAAAAAAGGGCTAATAACTAAGCATGAAAAACTCTGTAGATCATGTAAAACTATAGAACACCATAATAACATGACCACAAAAAAATAATAAAATAGTATCATTTTATTAACATAAATAATGAAACAAACATATATGGGGAAATAAATAATTACACCATAATAACGATAGGGAGGGAAATGGGGGCCACAATAATAATAAATAGGGGATATATACTGCTGGTACAAATAAATATGTATAAAGATGGTTGAAAACAACCTATATAACACTATATATGCATAAACATACCACAAACAGTATAATAACCCAAAGAAATCTAGTAAATACTAGAAAAATAGAAATAGATATAAACATAATAAGCCACCATTATAACCTCACCTAGTCACACTCCACTCCAACGAACGTTTCGCCAGACGGCTTCATCAAGGGGGCGTGTGGCATGGTCAAACAGCTTAGTTTAAATATACAACAATGTCCAATCCACTAAAGCACACAGATCACATGTAAAAACACACCTGAATACTAAATGATGATATGAAACAACAAGATGGCAAATCGCTAAGAAACTAAAGCTCCATGATGACAATGCATAGTAATGCTAAACTGAAAGGCATTGATACAATATAACCCCTGTTAATCGCGGGAGTACATTCTGTCAAGAATAAATGAAAGTAAATAGCGGTAAAACAGCGCATGCAAGGAGGTTAGCGCATGTCATCGCGAGATCTCGCATTGTAATAACCAAGCCCCGCATATGCGCTAAATAATACCGCTGCTTCAACACCAAGAAGTACAAAACATACAATGAGCGCCTGCGCAAAAAAAAGGGGACAATATAAATAACTTATGCATAAAAAAGATAAAAGTAATGTGAGAGGAAATAAGAGTAGTGAAAAAAAAGTGCAAGTGCGAAGTGAAACATGCAGTGATGAAAAAGTGCATAAAGTGATGTCAGAAATTACATATAATAAAGTATGCAAAATATAAGAACAATATTAAAATGTACAAAAATAGTCATACAAGTGTAAATAGTATTTATAATACTGATGATAACAGTGTAAACAATATATATACTATATGATAATAATAATAGAGGTATATGCAAAAAAAAAAAAAAAAAAAAAATTATTCTTTTCTTAATATAGTCCCCAAGTTGCATTTTCTTAAACAGGTGCAAAAAGTGTGGGAAAGGAGCAATTCTTCATATGACACTCAGGACACATCAGCAAAACAAATCTACAAAAAACATAACATTTTTTTTTAAAAACATGTTAAAAGACCATACAAAACTGGGAGCTCAAGCAACCAAAATAATAAACCAATCAAGAATAGCTACAGAAAAGGTGCAAAACTAATTTGTTCATTTAGGCCAGAGGGTTGTATAGTTTTAAGTGTAAAAATCCATTTGCACTCTTTTTGTGCAAGGATTTGTTTCCAATTACCCATCCTAGGTCCCATTTTTATTCCATCAATAGGGCAATAGCTAGTACTCTAAATCCAGTTGGATCAGAGTTATGGAACAACTTGAAATGTTTGGGGATAGTTTTAAGTGAAGAAACATCCTCACAATTTTGAGATGCGACAATCCCCAACACATGTTCACGGACGTGTCTACGAAGCTCACGAGTTGTAAGACCAATATAAATTAAACCACATGGGCATGTCGCATGATAAACTACTCCCATTGAATGACAAGAAAAATGGGAGAGAATGCGAAACCGTCGTATCCCATCACTACCAACAAATTCACAGCCCGAATCAATATTCGTACAAGCGACACACTTGCCACATGGACGACAACCGTTTTTGGGACCAGAACCACCGAACAAGGAACTAACAGTTCTACCAGGAAAATGGCTCCGTACCAACATGTCCCGCAGATTCCTTGAACGATGATACGTGATGGAAGGGCGTGGCCCTACGTAACGTCTAAGAATGGGATCACATGTAAGTATGCCCCAATATTTCCTCAAAATCCGCTGTGCCTGAAACCAACGGGAGTTAAAATTAGTAATGAACCTTACCTGTTGTTTTGACTGTATTGATCTATTTCGGGTATATGATGGCTGTAAAAGTTCATTTCGTCGTGAAGTTGTAGCCCGAAAACAAGCATCACGGATCCACTGTTCTTGATAACCACGCTGTCTAAACCTTGTACTTAATTCATGGGCAGACTTTATGAACGACGTTTCAGTAGAGCAAATACGGCGGGCCCTCAAAAATTGGCCTACAGGAATATTATGAATTAATGACCTAGGATGTGCAGAATTTGAGTGTAATAACGAATTAGTAGCAGTATTCTTACGAAATAATTCAGTCTGTATGTTGCCTTGTGAATCCACACACAATTTTACATCCAGGAAATCGATCTCCGTTGTGCTCCATTTATAAGTCAATTTGATGTACTTGTTATTATGGTTCAACGATGTCAAAAAAAATTTCAAGACTGTCCAAAGAACCCTGCCAGATAAAGAGCACATCGTCGATATACCTTCCCCAGAAATGTACATTTTCAATAAATTCAACTGGTTACGTAAGAAATATTGTTCTTTTCCACAGCCTCAGGAACAAATTAGCATAGGCGGGCGCACATGCCGCCCCCATAGCTGTTCCCTGGAGCTGTAGGAAGAACGCCTCACCAAACATAAAAAAATTATGAGTGAGAATAAACTCCAATAACGTAATTAAAAACTCACCCAAATTGCTATCCATATCGGACATCAAAATAAATGCTTCGATCCCATCCGTGTGTCTGATGGAAGTGTAAAGAGATTCTATATCGCATGTAACGAGAAACATATCATGATCCAAATGAAGGCCATCCAATTTTCTGAGAATATCAGTCGTATCTTTTATAAATGAGGGAAGAGTTTCCACTAAAGGCTGAAGATGGAAGTCAACAAATTTGCTAATAGGTTCACATAACCCATTTGTGCATGACACAATAGGGCGGCTGGGGGGGCATGTCGCATTTTTATGAATTTTAGGAAGAATATAGAACGTCGGAACAGTAGGAAATTCTGGTAACAAATATGTGACCTCTTGTTGTTGAATAACCTCTCTGTCTACCGCAACCTGCAAAAGTAAACAAAGCTCAGAAGCAAATTTTTGAGAGGGGTTGAAAGTAAGTTTTTTATAACATGTTGAGTTCCGTAATTGCCTATATGCTTCACGTTCATACTGGATAACAGGCCACAACACCACATTGCCGCCTTTATCAGACTGTTTGATGATAATATCCCTCATTTGTGATAATTCACGAATGGCAGATCTATGTTGTAAAGAGCAATTGTTATTACATATGCTCATAGGTATTTTTTCAATTTCACTACTAACCAGCTTAACAAATAAATCAACATTATTATCCAATGTAGAATATGCACCGCATCACGTTCTTCCCCAGTTGGAAATAACGAGGACGAAGCCTCCTGATGGAATATTTTTTTTAAAATAAGTTTTCTTGCAAATAAATGAAGATCCTTGACCATGGAAAAGGGGTCAAACCTAGAAGAGGGAGAAAAACCTAAGCCCAAACTAAGCACTTCTAATTGGGACTGTGTGAGAGACTTGTCAGACAGATTGATTACCTGTAAGGAGTCTCTCCCCTGATTAGAATCTGTGTCAGTTAATAAAGACAAAGATTGTCTTCTTTTCGACGCAATCACATTTAGATTCTGTTTTCTTTTAAATTGACGAGTTTGATATCTCTCCCGACTCTCCCGATATCTCTCATGGAGCTTTAGTTTCTTAGCGATTTGCCATCTTGTTGTTTCATATCATCATTTAGTATTCAGGTGTGTTTTTACATGTGATCTGTGTGCTTTAGTGGATTGGACATTGTTGTATATTTAAACTAAGCTGTTTGACCATGCCACACGCCCCCTTGATGAAGCCGTCTGGCGAAACGTTCGTTGGGGTGGAGTGTGACTAGGTGAGGTTATAATGGTGGCTTATTATGTTTATATCTATTTCTATTTTTCTAGTATTTACTAGATTTCTTTGGGTTATTATACTGTTTGTGGTATGTTTATGCATATATAGTGTTATATAGGTTGTTTTCAACCATCTTTATACATATTTATTTGTACCAGCAGTATATATCCCCTATTTATTATTATTGTGGCCCCCATTTCCCTCCCTATCGTTATTATGGTGTACCTTCATTATTTATCTCCCCATATATGTTCGTTTCATTATTTATGTTAATAAAATGATACTATTTTATTATTTTTTTGTGGTCATGTTATTATGGTGTTTTCACGATAATAATTAGCAAAACCCAAGAATCTTTGTAACGCCTTTAAGGAGGAGGGTTGTGCCCACTCAAGCACAGCTTAAACCTTGGCTGGGTCCATGCTGTTGACACAGGAAGATAAAACATAACCCAGGAAAGATAATTGTTGGATTCCAAAAAGGCATTTCTCTAATTTGGCAAATAACTTGTTTTCTATCAGGATTTCCAGTACAGACCTAACATGTGTGACACGTGCTTCCCAATCACAGGAAAAAATCAAAATATCATCCAAGTAAACAATGACAAACTGACCAGTTAAGTTCCGAAAGATGTCATTCACAAAGGCTTGAAACACAGCAGGAGCATTACTTAACCGAAAGGGCATTACAAGATTCTCATAATGCCCTTCTGGTGTATTAAAGGCCATCTTCCACTCATCCCCCTCCCGTATACAGATAAGATTATAGGCCCCTGTAAATGCAACTTAGAAAAATATTTGGCCCCAGAAATTTTATTCAACAAGTCAGGGATGAGTGGAATCGGATAGTGATTCTTGACAGTAATTTTATTTAAAGCACGATAGTCGATACAGGGCTTTAAACCGCCATCCTTTTTCTTCACAAAGAAGAATCCCGCCCCAGGAGGTGAGTTGGAAGGACGAATATAACCTTTGCTAAGGGAGTCTTTAATGTAATTCCTCATCACCTGTCTCTCAGGTTCAGACAAATTAAACAGACATCCTTTAGGGAGTTTAGGGTTTGGTAATAAGTCAATGGCACAGTCATAAGATCTATGAGGAAGTAATAATTCTGCCCCAGACTCAGCAAATACATCCTCAAAGTCTCGTATATAATCAGGCAGGTGTGAAGAAACCTTAATATTTAAAGGGGAAGTAATACATTTAACCGATCTTTAGGCCAAAGGAGCGGACTCAATGGCAGTAACAAAGACAGGTTTTTCCAACGTAACCTGGGGCACACACAAAGATTGAGCAATACGTAAATCAATAAAATTAGCCATTGAGCCACAATCATCAAATGCGCTACCACGCAAAACCTTATCAGAAACAACAATTTAAATATTTAATACAATCTTTTCAGTGGACATGGATGGGGGTACCTGTTCGCCTAGGTGGTCCTTCTGGGGGGCCTCCTGGCGTTGAGGTCTTTCCGGTCCAGGTCTTTTGGGGCATTTGTTCAACATGTGACCAGCCTGCCACAGTAGAAACACAACCCCTTTAGCCTCCTGAATTTCTTGTGATCCTCCGTAGTCATAGCTGAACCGAGTTGCATAGGTTCAGGACCAGACTCAGGCGGCAACACAGGAACAGAGGGAGAAAAGTCAGTTGAAGTACGTTCTCTTCTACGTTCACGTAGGTGCCTGTCTAATCTAATAGCAAGATTCATACACTCCTCCGGGGTAGATGGCGGTGGAAAATTGACCAAGATGTACTTAATGTAGTCAGACAGTCCTTTACGGAACTGACAACACAGAGCCGAATCATTCCACTGGGACTAGACTGACCACCTTCTAAACTCTGTACAACAGTCCTCCACTGCCCAATTGATGAGAGCTTGGATTCAGCAACAGCTTTTTAGTCTGGTTCATCATATAATAGACCCAAGGCCGTGAAGAAGTTGTCTATGGAGGTTAACTCTGGAGCTTGAGGGCTCAATGAAAAGGACCAAGCCTGAGGATCTCCATGCAAGAGAGATATGACAATTGCCACTTGTTGTTGCAGGTTACCAGAAGAATATGACCTGAGGCGAAAATATAACTTGCAAGCTTCACGAAAATTAGTAAAAGATTTCGGGTCCCCCAAAAAATTGATCTTGGGTTCCATAGGAGCAGATCTCTGAGAGGAAACTTGGGACCGAGCTCGCTCCTGATCCTGCACCCTCTCTGCCAGATCCTGCACCAGCTGAGCAAGGCCCTGCATTTGTTCAACTAAAGCCTGCATGGATTCCATGACAGATCTCAGGATGCCACCTGATGATTTTTCTTTTAGGCTGACTATTCTGTTAGAAACAAATACAGATAGATTGGTAACTCCAGCAACCAGAAACCACTGCATCCAGTGGTGAATCTAGTCTCTTTGCTGCCTGAGGTGCACTATAGAAAGACGCCCCCCCCCCCCAAAAAAAAAAAAAAAAAATTGAGTTTACATGCTACTAGCTTCACGCTGCTATCGTCGCACAATAAACATACACAAAGTTATAAAACAGTTTTTAAGAATTCTTCTTACTGCATTACTTCAGTATCAGTAAGTAAGAATTCTACTTCAGATCAACTACACAGTATTAACAATGAAAGTAACTTCACACATCTTCTGCTTGGTGGATGGATGAGCCCACATGGCCCCCATTCTCTATAATAGGAGCACTGCAGATAGCTGAGTACTGGACTTTGGCTATCTTTGGCGCTCCCATCGAAGTGAATGAGAGCGTGGGTTTGTCCATCCACCAAGTGACATGCATACTATATTCAGCATGGCTGCGGCCAGGCTGAATTTCCACCCAGTAGGTTCAGTGGGGGTCTCAGCAGACAGACCCCCATCAATCAGGTATTTATCCTCTATCATTTAGGTGAATACAGGGCAGTAACATTTTGTGACTTACAGGTGATGTCTCTGACTAATCCTTCACATTTCCCTTCTCTTCCCTTTGGACTACCATGACCACTTCTTCCAGCTATGACTTGTCTCTGTAAAGTTTGCAACACAGATATCTTTGGCTCCTCACTTTTCCAAGCACCTGACCCACATTGTTCTCACCTACACAAAGCCCCCATTCTGCTGCAACCCCAATTATAAAATATATGATATAACCCCCCATAATGAATAATACTCCCAAGTGCATCTTTATATTAATAATGTCCATGTGTATCCTGCATAAATAGTGCCCCTTATCAATGCCCCATAGGTTTCCTAATTAAAAGGTTTTCCAGGTCATTCATAAAAAAATCAGTGGGGTTCAAAATCCCAGGATCCCCACTGATCAGCTGTTTGAATGAACCGTGGTACCTGTGTAAGCGCCGTGACTGCTTCTCTGTTTACACATTGTCATTCATCTCATAGTTGCCATGTCATGTAACTACAGCCTCGTCCTATACACGTCTATGTGACAAGACTGGAATTACATCACATGGTGACTATAAACAGAGTGAGATATAAACAGGCGCTATAGCCCCTTCATACAGGATAGATCATCAATAAAAATGAGCTGGAAAGCCCTTTTAACCCTTTAACGACCTTGGACGTACTATTACGTCCTGGGCGCTAGGTACTTCGCGCACCAGGACGTAATACTACGCCCGAGGCCGGCCGCCCGCTCACTACCTGAGCGGGCGGTATCGGAACCGGGTGTTAGCTGTATCTGACAGCTAACACACTGCTCCATAACCCCCGGTCGGCCATAACTTCCGATCCGCGGTTTTAACCCCTTGGATGCCGCGGTCAAACATGACCGCGGCATCCAAGGGGTTCCGCCGTCTTGCCGACCCCCCCGGCACCCCCCCGCGGCGAGATCGGGGGGTGCCGATATCTCTAATGTGCAGCCCGGGGTCTGCCAAGTGACCCCAGGCTGCCTGGAGCCCCCAGTACCTGGTTGATCCTGCCGATACATCAGGAAGTCAGCGCTGTGTTTCCATAGCGCTGACTTCCTGTATAGGCTGTAAGACACGAGTATGCTCATGTCTTGCAGTCTATAGTGCTGAGCCAGCAATCAAAGCATTGCTGGCTCAGGTGTCCTAATGGGACACAAGAAAAAGTAAAAAAAAGTGAAAAAAAAAAATAATAAAGTATGTGAAAAAAATTAATAAAAGAATAAAGCCCCAAAAATTCCCTTTTCCTATATAAAATGAATTATATAAAAAATAAACCTAAAAATGAATAAAAACAATACATATTTGGTATCGTTGCGTCCGTAACAACCTGTACAATAAAACTGAAACCATATTTAATGTACACGGTGAAAGTCGGGGAAAAAAAAACGGAAAAAACCCGCCAAAAGTAACGATTTTTCGCCATCTCACCTTACAAAATATGCCATAAAAAGTGATCAAAAAGTCATATGTACCCCAAAACAGTACCAATAAAAAGCACAGGTTGTACCGCAAAAAATAAGCCCTAAACCAACTCTCTAAACTGAAAAACAGATTACATATTCACTTTTCCCCATCGGCTGTGCAGTCACGTCTGGGATACTAATGCTCGCTACACCCCTTGATAAATTCTTTGAGGGGTGCAGTTTTCAAAATGGGGTCATTCCCTAGGGGATTCCACTTTACTTGTACTTTAGAGGCTCTGCAAACATGACATGGCATCCAGATCCCAAACATCTGAATCTGCGCTCCAAAAGCCATATAGCGCTCCTTCCCTTCTGTGCCCTACTGTGTGCCCAAACCGCAGTTTATACCCACATGTATGACACTGGTGTACCCAGGATAAGGTACTTAATGTGATATGTGGGTATAAACTCCTGTTTGGGCACAGCCGGGCACAGAAGGGAAGGAGCGCTATTTGGTTTTTGGACGCCATTGCACTTTTGCAGAGCTGAAATGCCAGTACAGTGGAATCCCCTGACATGTCACCCCATTTTGGAAACTGCACCCCTGAAGGAATTTATCCAGGGGTACAGTGAGCATTTTTAACCCCCAAGTGTTGCTATAATTTATTATCCGTAAATGAATAGGCAGCTGATGATGAAAGGTGAAAATGACAATTATTCCAGGAATCCGACATTTCTGTGCGTAATATGTTGTGCCCGGCTTGTATCAGAGATGAACGCTCCAAAAGCTGTTGTGCCCGGGATCCCCGATCACCAGTTTTTGGAGTGTGTGTCTGTGCAGACATAAGCTGGGCACAACATATCGGGCACTGAAATGGCGTATCTATAGAAAAATTTCATTTTTAACTTTTCATTATCAGCTGCGCATTCATTTTTGGAAATTAAAAGAATGCAACACTTAAGGGTTAATAATGCTTGCTACCCCACTTGATAAATACCTTGAAGGGTATAGTTTCCAAAATGGGGTGACATGTCTGCGGATTCCACTTTACTGACAATTCATGGTCTCTGCAAAAGTGGCATGGTGTCCAAAAAGCAAACTGTGCTCTAAAAACCAAAATAGTGCTCTTTCCCTTCTGTGCCCGGCTGTGCCCAAACAGCAGTTTATACCCACATATGGCATTGTTAAGTACGTTATCCTGGGTACACCAGTGTCATACGTGTGGGCATAAACTGTCATTTGGGCACACAGCAGGGCGCAAATGTGAAGGAGCACTATGTGCTTTTGGAGCGCATATTTAGATTGTTGTTTTTTTGGACGCCATGTCACATTTGCAGAGACCCTAAAATTGCCCCTACAAAATGGGGGTCACTTCTTGGGGAATTCCAATTTACTGGCACCTCCAGGGCTCTGCAAAAATATCATGGCGACCAGAAAGTCCCTCTAAATCTGTACTCCAAAAGCTAAAAAAAACCACAGTGCTCCTTCCCTTCTGAGCCCTGCTGCGTGCCCAAGCAGCAGTTTATACCCACATATATAATTTTTTTGTCCCCGGGATATCCCACTTAATAGTTTTAGGAGTGCATGTCTCTGATGCCACAAAGTGGCCGCAACGTATTAGGCACTGAAATTGGATATTTCTTTAAAAACTTTAATTTTCACTTTGTACATTAATTTTTGGGAAGCATTTTTAGGCTCTAAATGATAATACCCCTTGATACATTCCTTGAGGGGTGTAGTTTCTAAAATGGCGTCACTTTTGAGAGGTTTCCATTATATTGGTACTTTAGGGGTTCTGCAAATGCGACATGGCATCCAAAAACTATTCCAGCAAAATCTGCCCTCCAAAAGCTAAATAGCGCTCTTTCCATTTTTAGCCCTGCCATTTACCCATGCAGCAGATTACAACCACATATGGGGCATTTCTGTGTTCAGGAGAAATTGTGTAACGAACTTTGGGGTGTTTTTTTCTCCTTTGTCCTCTTGTGAAAATGAAAAATTTGGGGCTAAATTGACGGTTTATTGGAAAAAAAAGTAATTTTTCATTTTAATGTCCCAATGTTAATAAAATCTGTGAAACAGCTGTGAGGTCAAAATGTTCACCATACCCCTAGATAAATTCTATAAGGGGTGTAGTTTCCAAAATGGGGTCACTTTTTGGGGGTTTGTATTATATTGGTACTTTAGGGGCTCTGCAAATGCGACATGGCATCCGAAAACTATTCCAGCAAAATCTGCCCTCCAAAAGCTAAATAGCGCTCTTTCCATTTTGAGCCCTGCCATGTACCCATGCAGCAGATTACAACCACATATGGGGCATTTCTGTGTTCAGGAGAAATTGTGTAACGAACTTTGGGGTGCTTTTTCTCCTTTGTCCTCTTGTGAAAATGAAAAATTTGGGGCTAAATTGACGGTTTATTGGAAAAAAAAGTAATTTTTCATTTTAATGTCCCAATGTTAATAAAATCTGTGAAACAGCTGTAGGGTCAAAATGCTCATTATGTCCCTTGATATGTTCTGTGAGGGGTGTAGTTTCCAAAATGGGGTCACTTTTAGGGAGTTTCTACTGTATTGGTACTTTGGGGGCTCTGCAAATGCGACATGGTACCTGAAAACTATTCCAGCAAAATCTGCTCTCCAAAAGCTAAATAGCGCTCTTTCCATTCTGAGCCCTGCCATGTACCCATACAGCAGATTACGACCACATATGGGGTATTGCTGTGTTTAGGAGCAATTATTTTGCAAACTGTGGGGTGCTTTTTCTCCTTTAACCCATTGTGAAAATGAAAACTTTGGGGATAAAGTGACATTTTAGTAATGTTTCATTTATACATCCCAGTGTTAGCAAAATCTGTGAAACGAATGTAAGGTCAAAATGCTCACTATACCCCTATATGAATTCTCTGAGGGGTGTAGTTTGCAAAATGGGGTCACTTTTTTGGGGTTTTCCTTTGTATTGGTACTCTAGGGGCTTTGCAAATGAGACATGGCACCTGAAAACTATTCCAGCAAAATCTGCTTTTCAGACTCCCAGTGTCGCTCCTTCCCTTCCGTGCGCTGCCATTCGCCCAAACATCAGTTTACACCCACTTGTGGGGTATTTCCGTGCTCGGGAGAAATTGCGTAACAAACTGTGAGATGCATTTTTTCCTTTAACCCTTTGTGAATGTGTTAATTTTAGGGCTAAATTAAGGAATTAGTGGGAAAAAATTAAATGTCTAAATTTCACCTCCATATTGTTTTAATTCCAGTGAAATTCTTAAAGGGTTAACAAACTTCCCAAATGTTATTTTGAATTATTTGAGGGGTGCAGTTTTGAAAATGGGGTCATTTATGGGGGTTTCTAATATATAGGCCTTTATAATCCTCTTCAGAACTGAAGTGGTCCCTAAAAAATTAGTTTGGGAAATTTTCTTGTAAATCTGCAAAATCGCTGTTACACTTGTAAGCCTTCTAACATCCAAAATAAATTACAGGACGATTAAAAGATGATGCCGATATAAAGCAGAGATATGGTAGATAATATGTATTAATGTATTTGGGTGGTATGACTATCTATCTGAAAAGCAGAGCATTTCACATTTTGAAAATTGCGATTTTTTTCAAAATTTCCATCAAATTTCCTATTTTTCTATAAATAAATACAAAAATATTCATTAGTGTTTACCACTAACATGAAGTACAATGTGTCACGAAAAAACAATCTCAAAATCACTTGTGTAAGTTAAGACGTCTCAAAGTTATTGCCATATAAAGTGACACATGTCAGTTTTGAAAAACGAGGCCTGGTCCTTAACGCACTTTTGGGCTGGGTCCTTAAGGGATTAATAAAGCCCAAGGGCCACCTTAAAGGCGTTGTCCAGGATAGCTACATTTTTAATATGAGGCTGGGGTAGGTTCTCCAGTGTCTTCCAGCGTGTTCCAGGCCTGCTGCTCCGGTGTTTTCTTCCAGCAGAAGTCCCCACAGCATTATGATGTCCCATGTCAGCAGCCTTAGCGGTCATGTGCGTTGGGGACTTCCACCAAAAGAAAACGCCGGAGCAGCAGAACCAGAATGCGGTGGGAGATATCAGGGCATGAGGGACAGGTGAGTAGATGTTTTTTTTTTTTTTTTTTTTTAAATCACTTTCCCTGGTCTCATAATAAGAAAGTGGTTATCCTTTAATTAATTGCCCGCTTATATTATGCCCCTGATTCCCCCTGACATAAATACTGCTCCCCTAATGACCCTAGGTCTCCGATTATTATACTCTGGGGTCTGAAAAGACCCCAGAGTATAATAATAGTAGTATTTTATAGGGTTCGCGGCCGTACTTATCGATCCCCGCTCCTGCTCACAGCCGCCTCCGCTTCCCCTTCTGCGTCCCATAGCAGAAGGGGAATCGGAGGCAGCTGTGCGCAGAAGCGGGGATCGGTAAGTAAATAGGCTGTTACCTGCCAGCCTATTTATATGTAACGGCCTATATACAGTACAGACCAAAAGTTTGGACACACCTTCTCATTCCAAGAGTTTTCGATATTTTCATGACTGTAAAAATTGTAGATTCACACTGAAGGCATCAAAACTATGAATTAACACATGTGGAATTATATACTTAACAAAAAAGTGTGAAACAACTGAAAATATGTCTAATATTCTAGGTTCTTCAAAGTAGCCACCTTTTGCTTTGATTACTGCTTTGCACACTCTTGGCATTCTCTTGATGAGCTTCAAGAGGTAGTCACCTGAAATGGTCTTCCAACAGTCTTGAAGGAGTTCCCAGAGATGCTTAGCACTTGTTGGCCCTTTTGCCTTCACTCTGCGGTCCAGCTCACCCCAAACCATCTCGATTGGGTTCAGGTCTGGTGACTGTGGAGGCCAGGTCATCTGGCGTAGCACCCCAGCACTCTCCTTCTTGGTCAAATAGCCCTTACACAGTCTGGAGGTGTGTTTGGGGTAATTGTCCTGTTGAAAAATAAATGATGGTCCAACTAAACGCAAACCGGATGGAATAGCATGCCGCTGCAAGATGCTGTGGTAACCATGCTGGTTCAGTATTCCTTCAATTTTGAATAAATCTCCAACAGTGTCACCAGCAAAGCACCCCCACACCATCACACCTCCTCCTCCATGCTTCACGGTGGGAACCAGGCATGTAGAGTCCATTCGTTCACCTTTTCTGCGTCGCACAAAGACACGGTGGTTGGAACCAAAGATCTCAAATTTGGACTCATCAGACCAAAGCACAGATTTCCACAGGTCTAATGTCCATGCCTTGTGTTCTTTAGCCCAAACAAGTCTCTTCTGCTTGTTGCCTGTCCTTAGCAGTGGTTTCCTAGCAGCTATTTTACCATGAAGGCCTGCTGCACACAGTCTCCTCTTAACAGTTGTTGTAGAGATGTGTCTGCTGCTAGAACTCTGTGTGGCATTGACCTGGTCTCTAATCTGAGCTGCTGTTAACCTGCGATTTCTGAGGCTGGTGACTCGGATGAACTTATCCTCCGCAGCAGAGGTAACTCTTGGTCTTCCTTTCCTGGGGCAGTCCTCATGTGAGCCAGTTTCTTTGTAGTGCTTGATGGTTTTGGCCACTGCACTTGGGGACACTTTCAAAGTTTCCCCAATTTTTCGGACTGACTGACCTTCATTTCTTAAAGTAATGATGGCCACTCGTTTTTCTTTACTTAGATGCTTTTTTCTTGCCATAATACAAATTCTAACACTCCATTCAGTAGGACTATCAGCTGTGTATCCACCTGACTTCTGTACAACACAACTGATGGTCCCAACCCCATTTATAAGGCAAGAAATCCCACTTATTAAACCTGACATGGCACACCTGTGAAGTGAAAACCATTTCAGGTGACTACCTCTTGAAGCTCATCAAGAGAATGTCAAGAGTGTGCAAAGCAGTAATCAAAGCAAAAGGTGGCTACTTTGAAAAACCTAGAATATAAGACATATTTTCAGTTGTTTCACACTTTTTTGTTAAGTATATAATTCCACATGTGTTAATTCATAGTTTTGATGCCTTCAGTGTGAATCTACAATTTTTATAGTCATGAAAATACAGAAAACTCTTGGAATGAGGTGTGTCCAAACTTTTGGTCTGTACTGTATATATATATACTGTATATATTGCGACAACTTGGGGAATTAGACTCAAATGGTGGCAGGCTCCTGGTCCTAACAGCGGTGGTTCGTGGTACTGGGCGCCGGAAATATAGGGTTCCAAGTGAAACATAAAAGTGGCTTTATTCAGCTCAACTGCATCATAACAAAACAACAAAAAAACCTATGCCACAGTTAGGGCACTCACTGACTCCTTGAGTCCCTAACTAGCCTCTGGGGCAATAAGAGCCTGACTTAGTCTTTGTAAGTCCTCTCTGGATCCAAGCCCTGTGGGACAGACTGCCTCTCTGTCCTAGGCTGGTCCACCATTTCCTGCTCCAAGCAGGTTTCTCCAGCCTTCTGGAGATACACGCCCCACCCAAAGGTGTGACTGAGGGCCATTTCATGGCTGGCCTGGGTCGCTCCCTAGCGCTCTCTAGGTTCATACTCTCACAATATATTAAAAAAAAAAAAGTTATTCTCACCTACCTGCGATCCCTTGATGGAGCTGCCGGTTCCTCTTCTTGACCCGCACATAGGACGTCTGCGTCTCAGCGCAGGAGGCGCGATGACGTCATTGTATCTCCGCCTGCGCTGAGATGCAGATGTCTCGTAACCAGGCCCAGGACAGGTCCCGCTCAGCTTTTTTTTTCTTTCTTTTTTTTTTTTTTTTTTTTTTAAAGCGGCCTGGCTTGGGCTGGTTTACGTTAAATAAATGGTAAATATCATACCTTCCAACTTTCAAAGGAAAGAAAGAGGGACAAAATATGTGCTATGCGCACCGCTGCAAGTTTAGCTCCACCCATTTCTACATTGACTCCGCCCATTCTCATCTATTTTTCCATGAGCCCCCACACAGTATAATGCTCCTACAGTCACCCTAACATTATATGCCCCCACATTATAATGTTCCCCTCCTATTGCCCCACAGTATTGCTCCAGTTTAAACTGGCGGAAACTAGAGGGGGACATTAAACTGGAGCAGCTGGAGAGTGACATTAAACTATGGGGCAGCTGGAGGGTGACATTAAACAGTGGGGGTAGTTGGAGGGGACGTTAACTGTGGGCAACTAGAGGCAGACATGTCTCCCTCCAGCTACCCCCACTGTTTAATGTCACCCCCAGCTTCACCCCCCCACAGTTTAATGTCCTCCTCCAGTTGACCCCAGTTTAATGTCCCCCCTGCATCTACCCCCAGTTTAATGTCCCCCCTGCATCTGCCCCCAGTTTAATGTCCCCCTGCATCTGCCACATCTTAATTTCTCCCTTCATCTGCCACCAGCTTAATGCCCCCCTTCATCTGCCACCATCTTAATGTCCCCTCTTCATCTGCCACCAATTTAATGTCTCCCCTTCACCTGTCACCAGCTTTATGCTCCTTTCATCTGCCCCCAGTTTAAATTTTCTTCTTTATCTGCCACCAGCTTAATGCCCCCTTTATCTGCCACTAGCTTAATGCCCCCCTTTATCTGCCACCAGTTGAATTCCCCCCTTAATCTTCCCCCCAGTTTAATTGCCCCCTTAATCTGCCCCCGGTTTAATTGCCCCCTTAACCTGCCCCCAGTTTAATTGCCCCCTTTATCTTCCCCCTGTTTAATTGCCCCCTTCATCTGCCTTCAGTTTAACTGCCCCCTACATCTGCCCCCAGTTCCCCCCCTCTTGCTCACACATGTTGTCTCTTCTCTCCTCCTTATTTTCGATCACTCTCTGTTCCCAACTTTCTGTGTAACATCACAGTCTGTCCCGCAGTATCCAGAATAGCTCCGCCCACACGAGTCTGATCACATGGTCATGACGTCATCAAAGGTCCTTTAGCCCACTAGGATTTAGCATCTACCATTTAGCCTTTACCCTACCCTAATAAAGTTTGTTAACAGCAAAACACTTCAGGGGCATAGCGGGACAAACTGTAAGCTATGTAGGACCGTGGGACAGCAGTGTAAAATCGGGATTGTCCCGCCAGATGTGGGACGGTTGGGAGCTATGGTAAAAATGCCACCCCTCCAAACAGTGACGGACAGTGCCGCCTGAGGCGGCCGCCTCACTTCGGCTCATTAGAGGTGCGCCCCTGACTGCACCCTATGGTAAAACAGCGCCAAGCGTCCGGCGCTCTCCCAGAGCGAGCCAAACCACCCTCCAGAGGCCTTCACCAGAGTCCCTGATGGTGGGGTTGGACTTGATTTCTCCCGTTGACCGGATTGGCAGCAGCCTTGAAAGTGCAGGAAGCCCGGCGCACCACAAGTAACAGCAGAGCCAGAAACTGATATAACTTACTGGAACACGTGCAGGTGAAGACAGCAGAACTGGGAGTGTAGGAGTAGCAGTTAGCAGGTGTCTGGTGGTGGCAACGGTAGCAGATAATCGTAGTCGTTCAATCTGAGTTATGTGTACGGGACCATAGAAATTAATGGGTCAGCGTGCACACTGATCATGGCCACGGTCGTCTGCAAGGGGCCTAAGTACATACAGTACAGGGAAACGTTGTGACTTACAGGTGACTTCTCTGACTGTAATCTTTCACATTTCTCGACTCCTCCTTCTGGAGCACTTCTTCCAGCCGCAACTTGTCTTTGTAAAGTTTGCAGCACAGACATCTTTGGCTCCTCACTTTTCCAGACACGTGACCCACATTTTCCTTGCCTATACAAAGTCCCCATCATGCTGCTATCCCCAATTATAAAATACATGATATAAAAATCCCCTATAAATGAATGATACCCCCATATCTATCTTAAATTAACAATGCCCTTTTGTGCCCCTTAATTAATACCTCCTGTGTGCCCCCTTAAAGGGATTGTTCAGGATCAGAAATATTAATGCAGGCAGCAGGACAGGGTTGTATATAACAAAGCCTTGACACTTACCTGCATCCTCCCCTCTGTCCCTGCCCTGGGCCAACCATCACCTTCACTGCACTATTTGTATACGGAGTGGATGCAGCAGTGATGTCAAGTTAACGAGACCGCTACAGCCAATCACTGCTCTCTACAGTACAGCAGTATATTGTGTTGGGCCGCTGCGGTTCCGCTGTTGTGACATCTCATTGCAGCCGATCTGTATACAAGCAAAGGTGACAGACAGCCCATTACAGGTAAATTGGGGAATGTACATTATAACACTCTTCTGCTGCCTGCTTTAAAACTTATAATAGTACAACCCTTTAAATTAATAGTGCCCCTATGCCCCCCCAATTAATACAACGCCTGTATGCCCCCTTAAATCAATAATGCCCCCTGTGTTATGTGAAATACAGAACTGGGGCAGGAGCCCGGGGGAAGGTAAAACATAAAAAAACATAACATACTCTCCTGTTCCCGACACTTCGGTGTTCACCGTTGCTGTCCAGCGTGCCCATGGGCTTATTCTGGCAGAAATCCTTTCTGCACGTGGCCTCAGCGGTCACAGAAAAGGACCCAGGACGTCACTCGCATACGTCACTGGTGATGTCCCAGGTCCTTTTCTGTAACTACTGAGGCCACTGATTGGCCTTAGCAGTCACGTGTGGCGAGGACTTTTGCCAGAACAAGCCCCTGGGCGGCGGTCGACCGGACAGCAGTGGGGGACATTGGAGTGCTGGAGACAGCTGTTTTTTTTTTTTTTTTTTTTGTGTTTCACCTTCCCCAGCCTCCTTCCCAATTACTGTAATTCCTGGACAACCCATTTAAATCTTACACCCTTACATAAATACTGCCTCCCAATAGCCCCCTTATATTAATAATGCCCTTTATATTAATAATGCCCCTTCTTGCCCTAATGACTCCTTATGGTTATTGGCCTTTAATATTTTTAAGGCCTCCCCACTCCCCAACAAAAAAAAAAAAAACAACTACAATAATAATACTCACCTGCCTCTGATCCCCTTGCTCGGACTTGCCACCATCGACTCTCCTTGCTGTATTCTGCAGCCGACAAGATGCTATCACCACAGGACGTCTATGTCCCAGCTCAGGTGGCGCTATGTATTGACATCATTGCACCTGCCTGTGCCAGGATGCTGACGTCTTAATTGTTGCTAGGGAGCCTGTAAGCCGCAATCCATTACAAGCCTATGGCCTACAGTGGTCCCCCACCATTTTTGCACCAAGGACCAGTTTCAATGAAGACAATTTTTCCATGGCCCGGTGGGGGAGGAGTGTGGTGGAGGGTGGTGTTGGTTGGGAGCGGGATTTGGGTTGCAGGGCCACCTCACATAAGTAATGCTATTACCTGTGGGGGGCACTATTACTGTAATAGCACCCCCCCACACAGGTAAAAATTCCCTCCCCCACAAAAGTAATGCTGTTACTTATGGGGGTACTATTACAGTAATAGTGGCCTAATGGTGCCCCCCACAAGTAATAGCCCCACATAAGTAATGCTGTTACCTGTGGGAGGCACTATTACTGCAACTGTAAGATGGGGAACAGCCCTCATGTTATGAGTGTACCTGTTTCTGTAGATGTTTATTTTTTTTTTTTAAACTGACATTTGTTTGTTTGACCACAAGAGGCCACTGTTACCTCAGAAATAGAAAAGACTGTAATTCTGTAATTCCCTGGAGTAGTGATGTGGAGACCCTGTTCTGCAGAGGTGGCACAAGAAGCAGCAGAGTGTGTGCGACAGCCATCTTAGGAGTGTGCTTTTGAGCTTTTAGAAGAAGAAGGACTGAAGTGAGAGAAAACGGATTCCTAAGGGATCGGAGATATAGCAATATAGCAAGGGAGTTCTGAAGCAGAGACTGTTCCAGGGTTTGTTCAGACAGCATCCTAAGTTGAAGATTGCTATCAAGGACCCGGCTGAGAAGTGGCCCTGTCAGTGAGATCGCATGTTTTCTGGATGAGCCCCGCTTCCAGCTGCTCCAGACCAAGGTGAAAAGGTACACAACAAAGCTGGATCAGTAAGAGAAGTAATCGTGCACGCACCGCATTACAATGTTTTGCTTGGGACTGAGTAAAGGCCTGTAGTTAGACTAGTTAGGCATACTCATCTTCACAGGCCACACTACTGGTGAATTATCTACCTATTCGGTAGTAAGGACTAACACTCAGAGAATTCTATAGACTTGTAACTCCCAGAGAGGAGCTTCTGAGGAAGTCTAGAAGCGATCTTATACATTGTCACATTTCTTTGGCTTGCAAACTGACCTACTATTATATTTACTCGGTTGTAAATATAATAGGGGTATAGGGGTATTTTGATAAGTTTGTAAGCTCTTGTGTTATACCACCGGTGCCCCTATCGCACTCACTGAATTGTTCCTGTGACTAGGGTGATAAAAAGGTAACAAGCGGCTGGTTAGTTGCAGCCTGCAGATAGGTAAAAGCTAGGAGTGTTTTGGAGCTGCACATGAGAGGGCACTGCGCTGTACAACACCAGGGCCTCAGCTTCCTGGCTGAGTGTATGTAAACAGTTGAGAGTGTTTTTTTGGTAAAGAGGTGTTACTACACAAAGTAAAATCTTGTTTTTTACGAAACTGATTTGGAGTTGCTTCCTTTGTTCATGACTTTGCTGTATCCTGGGGAGCCCACCCCGGTACACGGCTTACAACTTGGCGTAGTCAGCAGGATACAGCGACCGTCATGGCGTGGCGGGAATTAATCTCCCGGCTCCAGCTGCACCGGTCCAGGGTGCAGGGTGCCCCTGCACAGCAAGAGTTCCCAGCCCCAGTACTAGTCATGTCAGCCCAAGTAGGGTACTTATCAGCCGGGGCACTAATGCAGCATCTGCCAAAGTTTGACGGTAAAAATCTGACGTTGCAGGACTGGACCGAAAGGGTACGAAGCGTAGTTAAATTGAGTAACCTAATTCCGGGGCTGCATGCACAGATAGCATTGGGGGCCCTAGAAGGTGACGCTAGACGGACAGTGATGGTACGGCCCGAATCAGAGAGAGGCACCTTGGAAAAAATATTCTCCCTGCTGGAGGGAGCTCAGGGAGGGCATACCAAAGTAGCACAGTTGCAAAGCAACTTCTTTAATTGATCACAGCGAGAGGGTGAGGCTTTAATGCAATACTCTAACGCCTTACAGGAGATACTGAATGAAGTGCGGCGGCGAGATTCGGTTAGGCTATGGGAGCCTTCAAAGACATGGACCGACTACTACGAGACCAATTCATCCTAGGATTATCCAATAAGTTTTTTCAGGATAAACTGCAAGAGATGACTCGGGCAGATGCCAACCTGACATTCTATAATGTTTACCTAGCTGCTGTAGAGAGGGAAGAAGAGCCCATGGCTGTAAGTGTGAAGGCAGTGAATAGCACCCAAGTGACAGGGGCCCGAATAGGTCCTGAAGACGCGGGGTCCTTGAAGGATGTAGTCCAGGCTCTACGGGCAGAAATGAGAGAACTCCGCCTGGAGGTGTCCCAGATGAAAGCAGGTTCATCCATGGCTCCGGAAAGGTTCACATCACCCTGCCCTCTTCCACCGAGAGTACCTCGGGTGCGAGGGCCCACCAACCAAGGCCCATTTGGTGTGCGGGGATCGAGGGGACTCCTCTGCTGGAGGTGCCGACAGTATGGCCATATCGCCAGAAAGTGCCAGGGACAGATGGAACCCAAGCCGGCTTTAAACTTCCGACGCCCCGTTACTGCGGAGGTTCATCAAAAACTAAGCCCCATACGCGATGAACGGGACTTATATGCTAGCAGCCCCGTTATGGAAGCCGAGCTGGAGGGCCAGAAGGTACGCTGCCTAGTTGACACCGGATCAGAGTGCACCCTGATGCCTCTGGAGTTCTTCGAGAGACACTTCGGACATATGATGGAGCCGGAAGATGGAAGTGTCATCAGGTTGACAGCTGCCAATAATGGTGCAATGGACGTACAAGGGATCGTCTGGATGTGGGTTCGGCTGTTTGGGCAAGACATTGGCAAAAAGGGGATCGTGCTGGTAGACCATCCATCCAGAAAAGGATTAGATGTAACGCTGGACATGAACGTGCTGAGAGACCTAGATCATCACCTTTATGCCAAGGAAGGGCCTAAATACTGGCAGCAGGCTACAACACACCGGCCAACTCAGAAGGTCCTACAGCAGATGGTGAGGAGTTGTAGTTTGCAAAAGAGCATCATATCAGAGAGCTCTATTGGGAACGTGAAGGTACTGCTGAGTGCTCCAGTGAAGATTCCACCGCGACAGGAGAAAATTTTGATGTTTCCAGTGGGGGCTGTATGACCACTGAATGGACTAGAGGTCCTGATAGAGCCTGCTCCGCAGCGAGAAACACAGATCAGCCCTCTGGTATCCCGAGCACTCGCCACTGTGAAAGATGGCCGCGTGCCTATACGCTGTCTCAATGTCTTGGACAGTGAGTTGATCGTTCCTGGGAATACCCTTCTAGCTGAAGTTTATGTGCCCGAGGGCGACGTCCTTTGCCAGAAGAGCTTCACACTACAGCCTGATGGGAGGTCGGTTTGGACCTATGCTGTGAAGGTCCAGCAAAAACAGACCCCAACAGCAGAATGGAACGGTCGAGTGATCATGTCTCTGATGGGAGTGGACCCCCGGTCTCTGACCCCAGGGCAACAGAAACTTCTGGAAGACACTCTGTGGGAGATCCAAGAGGCGTTCTCAAGACATGATGAAGACTTCGGGTGTGCTACCGCCATTGAACATGAAATTCCTACCGCCAACGCTGCGCCATTTCGGGAGCGGTACAGGCAAATCCCGCCCAAGTTGTATTAGGAGGTGAAAGATATGGTGGCCAGCATGCTGGAGAATCAGGTGATACAGGAGAGTAAAAGCCCGTGGGCTGCTCCGGTGGTCCTGGTACAGAAGAAAGACAGAAGTCTCAGGTTCTGTGTAGATTACCGGAAACTGAATGCTCAGACCGTCCACGATGCCTATCCTCTTCCATGGATCGAAGAGACACTATCCTCCCTGGGTCGTGCCAAATATTTCTCCATGCTTGACCTGGCCAGTGGATATTGGCAAGTGCCAGTGGCCGAAAAGGACAAGGCGAAGAAAGACTTTATCTTATCCATGGGACTCTATGAGTTCAACAGAATGCCGTTTGGTCTGTCCAATGCTCCAGGGACATTTCAGCGGTTGATGGAGCTCTGTCTGGGTGACCTAAACTTTGAGTCAGTACTGATATATCTGGATGACGTTGTGGTGTTTGGGACCTCAATCGAAGATCATCTTCAAAAGCTGCGGCAGGTCCTAGAACGACTGCGAGACCATGGGCTAAAAATCAAGCCCAAGAAGTGCCAATTGTTTCGGCAGCGAATAGAGTACTTGGGACATGTGGTCACTCTGGAAGGGAGGAGGCTGTTCAGAAGTGGCCCCAGCCAAGAACCCTACGGGAAGTGCAGGCCTTTCTAGGATTGGCCGGTTATTACAGGAGATTTATACCCAAGTTTGCACATCTCGCCGGTCCACTAAACGAGCTGCTGAGAGGCACAGCTGGAGGACCCAAGAATCGCCCCATTGAGTGGGGGTCAAGACAGCAAGGAACCTTTGAGGCATTGAAAAGAATTCTGACCAGTGTCCCGATCCTGGCCTTTGCACGGTTTGATAGTCCGTTCATGTTGTACACGGATGGAAGTCTACATGGTCTTGGAGCCGTGCTATCTCAAGTTCAAGACGGACAGGAGAGGGTGATTGCCTATGGCAGTTGGTCTTTAAGGGAGTTGGAGCGCAACCCTGACAACTATAGCTCCTTTAAGTTGGAGCTTTTGGCGCTGGTATGGGCCATGACTGAAAGATTTGCAGAGTATCTGACGGGTGCAGACGTGATTGTGATGACGGACAATAACCCGTTAGCGCACTTGGAAAACGCCAAGCTAGGCGCCCTTGAGCAGAGATGGATGGCTCGCCTTTCCAAGTACCAATACCGCATCCAGTTCTGGTCAGAAAGGGAGAACGGCAACGTTGATGCCCTCTCCCGAGTCCCTGTAGGATTGCCGACCAAGAGTGGGGACGAAGGGCTAGAAGACATTGAAATCCCACACCTCGGCAGAGTACCGCCATTTCAGAACATAACACATTCAAGTGGGGTGGCTTCAGGGATGCCTATGGTGTTGGGGAAAACGTTGGAAGATTGGGAAAGGGTTCAAAATAGCTGCCCGGACCTCTGGAAAGTGAAAGAGTGGATTTGGACTAACATCTGGCCCCGCCCGGACGAATGGGCCAGCCTAACTCAAGAGGGTCAGAAGTTACTGAGACAGTGGGATAAGCTGAGTGTTACCCAGGAGCTCCTGTGCCGGACCATATATGTACAGAGCTGCAGTATCGGCAACAAGTTGTCATCCCTATGTCATTGGGACCAGCGGCCGCTCAGGAAGCCCATGAGAGGGGGGCTCATTTTGGGTGTGCTAAGACGTACCAATGGCTTCAGTGATTCGTTTATTGTCCAGATTTGGGAGAAATGGTAACTGAGGTATGTCTCAAGTGTTGATCCTGCGGGCTGAGTAAAAGCCCCGAGCAACGGGCCCCTGTACAAACTATTCGAAGATCTGTTCCCCTAGAAATCTTAATGATTGACTATGTACAGATTGGGTACTCTACCTCAGGACACTCTTACTGTTTGGTCATGACGGACCACTTTACAAAATATGCAGTGGCTGTACCCACCAGAGATCAGACAGCTGAATCAGCTGCTGAGGCAGTCTGTAAGCACTTTATACAAGTGTTTGGGTGTCCGCAGAGAATCCATTCAGATCAGGGGGCATGTTTTCAGGGTGCTTTGATGAGTGAGCTGTATCAGCTCTATGGTATCAAACGTTCCTGCACGACCCCATATCATCCGCAAGGGAACAGGGCATGCGAGTGGTTCAACCGCACCTTGATACAGATGCTGCAGACTTTAGAGGATAATCAAAAAGCTTGGTGTCCAGAGTACTTATCTGTGCTGATGTGGGCCTATAACAATAGAGTACACAACACCACTGGTTACTCTCCACACATGCTGATGTTTGGGAGAGCAGGCTAGGAGATTGAGGATCTCCACATGCCAGATCTGATGCAGCCTCCACCGAGGAGTACTACTGCTTGGGTGCAAGAGCACCGACACCGACTGAGAGTAGTACACAATGTTGTGGGTGAATGCCTGAGACAAGTAGTGCACCCCAACCCAGGGCCAGTGTAGAGGGATGAGTATGCTTCAGGTGACCGCGTGATCATCAGGGCCAAGAGGCCAACTGGAAAATTGGATGGGCAGTGGGAGGCGGTTCTGTATATAGTGAAGCGGAGGGTAGACCCAGATATCCCAGTGTATGACGTAGAGCCAGTAGGGACTGGGGGACCCTCAAGGAACCTGCACCATAATATGTTAAGAGTCTGTAACTTTGAGCAACCAGTGGCCGAGGAGGAGGTGCTTGCTCCTAACCCTAGTACTAGGGAACCTCCCTTAGACGATGAATGGTGGGTTGTCCCTGCCCCAGTCACTCCGGGGACCCCAGTCGTGACAAGTTTTCCAATCAGGGAGAGAGTTGAACAGCTTGCAGAACAACCACCATTGGATGTGCCCGATACCCCTTATCCTGTGACTCTGCGTAGAACGGTCAGGTCCAATGCTGGTGTACCCCAACAGCGCTATGCACAGGATGAGTTTGTATGGGGAAGGTTGCCAGGGACGTCAACCTCTAGTAGGGTGGCATGTAAGATGGGGAAACAGCCCTCATGTTACAAGTGTACCTGTTTCTGTAGATAAGTTTATTTTTTTTTTATAAACTGAAATTTGTTTGTTTGACCACAAGAGGCCACTGTTACTTCAGAAATAGAAAAGACTGTAATTCTGTAATTCCCTGGAGTAGTGACGTGGAGACCCTGTTCTGCAGAGGTGGTACAAGAAGCAGCAGAGTGTGTGTGGCAGCCATCTTAGGAGTGTGCTTTTGAGCTTTTAGAAGAAGAAGCACTGAAGTGAGAGGAAAAATATTCCTAAGGGATCAGAGATATAACAAGGAAGTACTGAAGCAGAGACTGTTCCAGGGTTTGTTCAGACAGCATCCTAAGTTGAAGATTGCTATCAAGGACCCGGCTGAGAAGTGGCCCTGTCAGTGAGATTGCATGTTTTCTGGATGAGCCCCGCTTCCAGCTGCTCCAGACCAAGGTGAAAAGGTACACAACAAAGCTGGATCAGTAAGAGAAGTAATCATGCACGCACCACATTACAATGTTTTGCTTGGGACTGAGTAAGGGCCTGTAGTTAGACTAGTTAGGCATACTCATCTTCACAGGCCACACTACTGGTGAATTATCTACCTATTCAGTAGTAAGGACTAACACTCAGAGAGTTCTATAGACTTGTAACTCCCAGAGAGTAGCTTCTGAGCAAGTCTAGAAGCAATATCTTATACATTGTCATATCTCTTTGGCTTGCAAGCTGACCTACTATTATATTTACTCGGTTGTACTTTGTTTGTGGGGAATAGGGGTATTTTGATAAGTTTGTAAGCTCTTGTGTTATACCGCCGGTGCCCCTATCGCACTCACTGAATTGTTCCTGTGACTAGGGTGATAAAAAGGTAACAAGTGGCTGGTTAGTTGCAGCCTGCAGAGTGTTTTGGAGCTGCACATGAGAGGGCACCGCGCTGTACAACACCAGGGCCTCAGCTTTCTGGCTGAGTGTATGTAAATAGTTGAGAGTGTTTTTTTGGTAAAGAGGTGTTACTACACAAAGTAAAATCTTGTTTTTTACTAAATTGATTTGGAGTCGCTTCCTTTGTTCGTGACTTCGCTGTATCCTGGGGAGCCCACCCCAGTACACGGCTTACACAACCTCCCCACAGGTTATAGTCCCCCCACATACCAATCCATATTCTGTTCACCTGTACAATTATATTGTACTTACAGAGCAGTGATGGGGTGGGCGGGGCCTTCTCTTGCACACAGCCTGTGCGCATCTACTATTTTCTTCCCACTGGAAACATAGAATAGGGATCAAGGTTCTGGGCAGGACTTCCTCTTGCACACAGCCTGTGCACATCTTCTACTTTTCTCCTGGAACCTTGACCCCCTACTCTATGGTACCACTGGGAAGAAAATAGAAGATGCGCACAGGCTATGTGCAAGAGGCAGTCCCGCCCACCCCATCACTGCTCTGTAAGTACAGGTTATAGAATGGCAGAACAGGAAGCTAATAGCTTCCTGATCTACCATGTATTTCAACTGCATTGGAGTCCTGTAGATGCTGATACAGTTGAAATACATTTGTGTGCACTTGCGCCGCCCCCCCCCCCCCCCCACCTGCCCCTGCCTCTGCCTCTTATAAAGTATGAAGGTATTTCTGTTAGCATATTGGGTGCTGAAAATAATTAGGCTCCACTGTCTGCTTTATCTCAGGATCACCCACCTTACAGTAGAGACAGTGTCAGATTCAATGAAGCAGCACCTACCGAAGGATGCAAAGAGTTTGAGCTTCAAATAAACATTTGAGTAAATTATGTCTGTTATTGCCTAGTGAAGAACACCTACTTAGGCTAAGGTAACACACTGCAAAAAAATAAAATAATTAAAAGCAGCATTTTTGGCTGTTTCGGAAACGCAGCAGAAAAAAAAAAAAACACTGTGTAATCTCATCCATGCATAGCGGGAAAAAATGCTGTGGAAGCCCTAGTGTAATGCACAGCATCTCTTTAAGTACTTAAAAACACTTAAGTATAACATGCGGATGTGCATTCCACATATGTATATGTGGCCCCCTCCTCCATTATCATAGCTGCAATAAAAAGGAGGCAGAGAAAAAAAATCAGTTTTAACTGATTAAATATTAAATGAAAAGTGTAGTTTTTGTGAAAAGCTGTTTCTTTTTTTTTTACCTTTTTTTAAAAACATACATTTGCGTAATTAAAATTATTTCAAATTTCATATTGTCCACTAGATGTCACTTCTAGTCAGCATCCCCACATGATCAAAACCATGAAACGTTCCAGTCGTGGTATTAAAAGTGAATAATATAACACAACATTATGCTTTATAGAATTAACAGGGGTCGGCAGTGCCCCAGGGTTGCCAGATATCTATCAATTTCTGACCACTATAGAATCAAATTTGTACATGGCGTGATCTCAATGACAATGTTTTTCTCTCACTGAGAATGTGCATACATTTTTGTGCAAAATATTGGTATATAAATAGTACAAAGTACTGTCACTGATCTGTATAGAATAACCAACTCTACTCTTTATATCCTTTCACTGAAATGGGAGGTGCAAGTGGTAGTAAAAGCAAAAGTGAAATATAACTTCTATTGTTATACATTAAAAACATGGCTCAACCACATCCCACAATTGTAATTCTCACAACCGACCATATCTAGTTGGATACAACTTGCTATCCCCTTTATTCGTCCCCTAAATCATGAAATACAAATAACATATATATAGGGGTAGCGCAAACAATTAAGAGTCTGTTACACCCCAAGAATAAATAGTTCTTTTTGTTCAAATGCACAAAAATATTTGTATCCTATTTTGACAAGTTTCCCCCTACTGTTTGTAAATAGGGGTCATCAGCAATTTGAACGATAAAGTTACACTTATACTGTGATAAAACATATAATGGCAGAGACTCATATAACAACCTTGATGTTTGTGCAATCACAGCTACCTGCCAGGAGAGGCAGTAGTCTGCAGAGCCAGTTGCACTGGCTAATAGATAGTTAACACTAGTAGCAGCCTAGATTCCAAATAAATCACACAAGATGAGCAATTCTAACTGCTGTTACAGATGGTAATGAAAATAGGATTTAGCAATAAAAACTGCTGTACACAGGCCCTGATATTGAACCTGTGCAGTAAGGAGTGGCACAGGAAATCCAGGCCTCTATACTCTAAACCCCACACTACTAGTAGCACATCCTTCGCTAATGTGAAAAAGAATCTGTTATTTCTTTTTTTTATTTTTATTTTATATGTACTGTTCAACCAATTTACAGTCAAGACTGTGCTAATCTGAAAAAAAAAGCCTGAACAAATCTGAAAAAAATATTGCTATTTAATAGAAGCTGAATGACACAGTTGTAGTGATCTAGTCTAATACTCACTGATCAGGACATCTGGTGACCCTTTTAGTGCTTCTAGTGCAATTTTTCTTTAAATATTTTTTGTGAAAAAAAATTAAAAAATGCACAGTGTCTGAATTGTTGCCAAATCACTAAGCATAGTGTGCAGTAAAATGACTGGGAAAAAACAGGGCAGGGGACAGGCAAAAAGAGACAGATGAGAAAACACTCATTCAAGTACAACTAACAATAAGAATTTGGCTTGCAACAGCAAATTCTTATTGTTATAACCATTGTGGTTTGACTGTTGCAGAAATGCATTAAATAAAAATGTGACATTTTACAGACTCTAAGAGGATGGGATTCTAGCGAATCCCATCCATACATTGTGGAAAAATAGGCACAGCAGGCACACTGTGATTTCCAAAACCGTTGTAGTTTTGGAAATTGCAACATGTCAATTATACCTATGGAAATTGGTATAATGGAAGCAGAGGTTTCCTTGAAAAGCGCTGTGGGAAAAACTGCGATGCGTTGCTGGAGGCTACGTAGGGCCTTAGCTTAATTCTGGTCTTGACATCCCCGCCGGTAGCCACAATGTTGTCGTACTACCTGAGAATAAAGACCTTTTGAAAAGCAGTGAACCACAAATATTCAGTGAAGTTTCTGTGTGTTCGTCCTCAGCATATATTGTAATTTACCATGCTGTCTTTCTGTACTGTTAACCATGTCTTCTCCTTTATCTTCACTGACACAGATCCCATTCTCTAGTAGTCATGTGGCATCTACTAATAGAAAAATTCCTCATAGCCCAATACTTCCTCTTTTTCCTCCTCTATTTGATAAGTTGGGTGAGAACTGCCAGCAATTTTTTTTTTTTTTAGGTAGGAGTAGAAGACATAGGTGTTGGTGGAGGTAGTAATGGCAGGGGGTGTGCTACTGGTGGTAGTGCTAGTAGGGGCAATAGGGGGAAATCTGTTAGGAATTGTAAGGTCATATAGGAATCCCATTGCCTTGATGAGTCACAAGAAAGTGAGGAAGGTTATATGGAATTCAATGATTCTATTACAGATAAGACCTGGCAACTGGTTCAAGGTGACAAAGTGACACAGGGAGAGGGTGGTGGCAGCTGCAATAGTTCCACCTGACATGCAGCCACAAAATCCAAAAGACCTGTCTGGGGTAGATCTAAGCTCAATTGGTAGTGGCACTGGCAGACAGATTTCTGGTTTTGGCAGCAGCAGCTACATGGTGTCATCTCCTGTATGGGAGTTTTTTGTACATTACCAAATGACAAATCAATTCCAAGGTGCAAGATCTGCAAACAGATAATTAGCCATCGGTGTAAAGGCACACATGTAAGAACTAGATCTCTCCATTCGCACATAAAATTGCATCACTAACATATTTGCCAAAGTCAAATTAGGAATGTCACCAGTGTGCTGCCCGTGCACTTGTAAGAGACAGCCAATGTTGTCCTAAGCTTCATTTGTCTGTATAAACTATTAATGTTGAATGTATTTCTGTGATTCTGTTCCTTTAAGACAGCAGCCATTGTAATTGTGACATGATGCTGGAGTGAGACCCCCCCCCCTTTTATGTCAGCTTGCCTGTTCTGCAGACAGAGTGTGAGCAGAGAAGCAGGAAGTGACGAGACAGAGAGCAGCAGCCATCTTGGCAAGTGTTGTATTGAACTGGTGTGGAGATTTTTCTGTACAGCTAAGCTGTATCTTGGTCCAGAGACAAACAGAGTGTAAAGAGACAACAGGACTAGTGAGTCCACGTGAAAGGAACTGTGCTCAGTGGCTGATCAGTGAGACTGACATTGTGACTGTGTATATGGATACCACAGATAGAGACTCGCAGTGCTGTTGATGTACTGGACAGCACCTGCTAAATCCCGGCTTACATCCCAGCTCAGTGTATGGATTCGGCAGGACTGTCAGTGTGCTGAGTGGAATCTGCTGTTGGATTACATTGCATTCAGTTGGTTTTCCTGTCTGTTAAAGAGGACTTCATTTCTCCCGAGATCCTGATAACCGTGAAGGGAGGACGCTTCACTATAAAAGAAAGGAACGACTTTGGGCCCCACCGCGCGCTTCTACGGACTGTAAGCGGTCCACCTGGACCACTGGGGAAAAGGGGGTGCACCCAAATGTGATGTCAGGGTCAGTTAGGGATAGTTTTGAGTATATTGTTCATTCAGTGTCCATACTGCAGAAGTGGACAGAGTAAAAGTAGAAACCATTGCAGAATTTGCCTTGAAATTGTTCATGCTATATTGTATATTTTGCTTGTCTTTATCCCTGTCATTTTACCTTTAACTAGCCTTTATTAACTTATAGTAAATATATATTTTTTTTCTTGAACTACCGCGTGTGCGTTCATTTCTGGTTGCGGAGTCCAAACCACCTGCCTTGCTCTCGGTTCACAAATTGGCGTAGTCGGCAGGATCCGCTTACCAGAATGGACGGTGACGCACCCGTTCGGGAGAATGGTGCTAGAGGAAGAATGCCAGCAGGGGCTATAATGAGTCAGTTAGCTAAATTTGATGGCAATAATATGTCAGTGAGTATGTGGGTGGAACAGATACGAATGATACAGCGAATGTACCAGACCACACCAGAAGTACTAGTAGAGCTAGCAATATTGACATTACAAGGGGATGCTAAGACCACGGTGATACTGAGGCCATTTGAACAAAGGCAGACATTTGAGCAAGTAGTCCAGATTCTAGAAACCATCTATGGAGAAACTGCATTGCTGGGGTCTCTGCAGGCTCGGTTCTTCCAGAGGGTACAACAGGAGAATGAAAGCCTTCCCCAATATGCAAATGCCCTACAAGAACTGCTCCGAGATATTCAAAGGAAGGAAAGAGGGGGCTCGCCAGCCTTCTGTAACCCTGATCGGACTCTCCGTGACCAGTTTGTCCTGGGGATACGTGACGGCAGTTTAACTGTGACTATGCAGGATTTTATACGACGAGAGACTGATGCTAAATTCCATGATATACAGGTAGAGGCCATCTCCCGTGCCAATAGTATGGTCCCGAAGCCCCAGACCGCAGTTGGAGTTACTTTGTCACAGGGGGCTAGTTCTGGCTCAGAGACAGTAGAAAAAGGGACGGTTAAAGAAATTCTCACAGTAATGCAGAAACTGCAAGAACAAATGGAACACTTGCACACTCGTTGTGATGAGCAGTCTATGAAAATTGCAGACTTCCAGAAGACTGGAGATGAAAGGGTGAGCCATCCACACCCAGCAAGTCAGAATCACCCACCACCCCGCTGGAGGGGTGAGGATAGGACCTACCGAAGGGGTCCAAATCATTTAGTGCAGTGCTCAGGAGAAATCGAAGGGGCTTACCGAAGGGGCCCAAACAGATGGCCAGAACGACGGGAGATACGCTGCTGGGAGTGTGGACGGATGGGCCACGTTGCTGCTAGATGTCCAGAGCAGCGACAAACTTATGAGAGACCGCCGTTAAACTGAAGTCCCCTGCTGCTGTAGGGCGTGTAGTAGGGGAAACTGACAAGGAGACTATGTGGGGAGAATGCCCTGATGATGACCTGATCGCTGCAAGTCCTGTCATACAGGTGGAAATGGAGGGTATTCCGGTTACCGGGATGATTGACACGGGTTCCCAAGTAACGACCTTGAGTAGAGACTGTTATGAACGGTACTTCCGGCAACATGTGAAATATGATCCCCATACATTCGTACGAGTGGTCGCAGCTAACCAGTTACCAGTTCCGGTCGTGGGAGTGGCCTGGATGAATGTCCGGGTATGTGGCCAAGATCTAGGTAGGAAAGGCATTGTGGTGGTACAGGAGTCACATGAAGTAAAGGTCCCTGTCATTTTGGGGATGAATGTGTTAAAAGAATTAGATCAGATCCTCTTTGAAAAGAAAGGTCACGGTTATTGGAAAGAAACCACCACCCATCGGCCTACTCAAACAGCTTTCCAGCGGCTGATCCGGACATGTGGCTTACAGAAAAGTTCAGATGCACAGCGTCCTCTGGCTCGAATTTCAGTTCCTTTGCATACAAAAGTTACACTGCCACCCAGTCGGGAGACAATAGTGTCCATGCCCATAGGCACCTGTTGGAAACTAGAGGGCATAGCTGTGTTGGTAGAACCACTGCAGGCAGCCGAAGGAGGTGTTGATCCGCTAGTGGCCCGTTCCTTGGCAATAGTTCGCAATGGAAGAGTACCACTTCGATGTGTAAACACTCAGGACCAGAGTGTGGACCTGACCCCAGGGAGGCTGCTGGCTAACATCTATGTGACTCCGGAGGAAGTAAGGAAAGTAACTCCAATGCAGCTGAAGCCGACTGAAAGGGATGAGTGGACCGTAACTGTGTCCATGGGAGAAGATGAGGAACCCACCTCTGAATGGAATGGCTGTGCAATTCGAGAACAGATGAAGATGGATGTAAGTTCATGTTCCCTGGAATGGGTGCAGAAGGTAGATGAGCTGTTGTGGGAGAACCGAGCCACCTTTGCACGGTATGCTGAAGATTTTGGATGTACCACAGGGATCTACCATGAGATTCCCACAGGAAACACCCCTCCAATTAGAGAGCGCTACCGACAAATTCCTCCACAGTTGTATCAGGAAGTGAAAGAACTGTTAGCTAAGATGCTACAGGGTGGGATCATCCAAGAAAGCCAGAGTCCCTGGGCGGCTCCTGTGGTGTTAGTAAGAAAAAAAGATGGGTCCATCCGATTTTGCGTAGACTATCGGAAGTTAAACGCTTGCACCGTACGAGATTCCTACCCCTTGCCACGGATTGAGGAGTCCCTCTCAGCGCTAGGGAGAGCCCGGTACTTCTCCTCACTAGATCTGGCTAGTGGGTATTGGCAGATGCCGATGGCCACAAAAGACAAGGAGAAGACGGCATTCATCTTGCCCATGGGACTATACGAATTTAACCGGATGCCCTTCGGGTTGACAAATGCACCCGGAACGTTTCAGCGGTTGATGGAGAAATGTCTCGGTGACTTCAACTTTGAGTTCACTCTCATCTACTTGGATGACATTATAGTGTATTCTGCGACCTTTGAAGACCATCTCCACCAGTTGGGGCAAGTATTTCGAAGATTGCGGGAACATGGGCTCAAATTGAAACCCAGTAAATGTCGGTTGTTCCAATCTGAAATTGATTACTTGGGTCACCGTGTATCAGGAGAAGGGGCGAGACCATCAAGAGACAAGATAGCGGCTGTTCAAGATTGGCCGATACCGACTACCCTGCGAGAAGTGAGGGCGTTCCTTGGAGTAGCCGGTTACTATCGACGGTTTATTAAGGATTTCGCCAAGGTAGCAGCACCACTTAATGCTCTCCTACGAGGCACATCCGGTGGTCCAAAGAACCGGTCCGTGAAGTGGGGACCTGAACAGGAACAAGCCTTCCAGGCATTGAAGGATGCACTGACAACAGCCCCAATCTTGGCATATGCTGATTACCACTTGCCGTTCCAGCTACATACAGATGCAAGCCTGTATGGTCTTGGAGCAGTGCTTTCCCAGCTTCAGGATGGCCAGGAGAGGGTCATAGCGTACGGCAGCCGGTCTTTGAGAGATTCTGAAAGAAACCCCGAGAATTATAGTTCATTTAAATTGGAGCTGTTGGCACTGGTATGGGCCATGACCGAGAAATTCTCTGAATATTTGACCGGTGCTGAAGTTTTAGTACTGACTGACAACAACCCACTAGCTCACCTAGAAAATGCCAAGCTCGGGGCGTTAGAGCAGAGGTGGATAGCCCGAATGTCTACGTTCAATTACCGCATTAAGTATCGGTCCAAGACAGAGAACCAGAATGCTGACGGACTTTCTATGGTAACTGCCCAGACCCCCACAGAAGACGTGGATCATGAGTTGGAGCATGTGGAGGTGCCCGACTTCAGCAGATTTTCACAGGCCTTGACCGCCACTAATCAGTTTGAGATGGAGGGGACTGAAATGGCTCCTTTCTTTGGTCCCTCACGACAGGAATGGGCACAGATACAACAGACCCATGAGGGGCTGGCGCAGATGATCAAGTGTGTTGAGAAAGGCCAGAAGCCCTGTAGAGAGAAAAGAGAACGACTAACACGTGAGATATTATCTGTTTTGAGTCAGTGGGAAAAGTTGGAGATGAAAAATGGAGTGCTATGCCGAAAGGTCTATTTACCTTCTGAGATCGACATTCGATACCAAATTGTGGTGCCTAGTGAACTGGCTCGCTCGTTGGCAGTTGAGGCTCATAATAAGAATGGACATTTTGGTCATGAGAAGACCTTTCGTTGGTTACAGCGACTGATTTACTGCCCTGGTCTTCGTCAAATGGTCGAAGAAGTATGCCGCAGCTGTCGAACTTGTGAGATCCATAAGGCAATAGAACAGAGAGCTCCCCTGCAAACCATTGTGACCCAGGAACCTTTAGAAATCGTCATGATAGACTATCTAATGGTGGGCCCATCCAATAGCGGACACCAGTATTGCCTCGTAATGGTGGATCACTTCACCAAATTTGCGGTGGTAACCGCCACCAAGGACCAGACAGCTGAGTCAGCAGCTCGTGCTCTGTGCCAAGATTTCATTCGAGTATATGGGTGCCCCCAACGCATCCACTCCGACCAGGGCGCCTGCTTTGAGGGACACGTAATGAAAGAAGTTCAACGTATCTACGGGATAAAGAATTCGCACACGACTCCATACCACCCTCAGGGAAATGGGGCCTGTGAAAGATTCAACAGAACTCTGCTACAGATGCTGCGGACTCTGGAGGAAGACAAGAAGTTACAGTGGCCTCAGTTCTTGTCTGAAATGGTGTGGGCCTATAACAATCAGGTCCATTCTACAACGGGGTACTCTCCTTATACACTTCTCTTTGGGCGGTCTGGGCGAAGTATAGGAGAATTACAGTTGAATGATGTGGATGGGTTCCCTCCGAGGGATCCAACCTCTTGGGTGCGGGCGCATCGGCAGAGACTTGAGACAATCCATCGATTGGTGCGGCAGCGCCTGCAAGAACATCCCCATCCTGATAAGACCCCAGTGCAAGAAGCACCATTGCAACCAGGCGACCTGGTGCTAGTTCGTGTCAAGAAACCCCAAGGGAAATTGGAAAGCAGATGGGAGGCTTTGCCGTATCGTGTTGTTGGCCGCAAGTATGCGAATGGGCCAGTGTACCAGGTCCAGAAAGAAGGAACTGATTGTGTTCGAGTACTTCACCGAAATATGTTGCGCCTGTGTCATTCTGAAGGGACAAATCACGATGGGCCTGCCAATGTGAATGAGCTCCCACAGTCAGAGAATGGAGGTGCGGAATGGGCCTCCGACGAGGAGGATGATTGTTGGCCGATCCCTGCTCCTGGGGATGTTCCACCTGTGACTACTGTATCTCCGGCCTGTGCCCCCTCTGGTGCGGAATCCGCTGGTCCTTCTCAGCCCATAGCTGCAGCACCCCATAAAATACCACCGGTCCTCAGACGGACCACTAGGCCAAATGCTGGTATTCCCCCTGTTCGGTATGCGCAGGATGAGTTTGTTTGGCCTGCCATACATCGGTATACTACCACTCTGTGCATAAAAGTACAACCCTCTGGATATACAGTCATAGGCAGGGACTGCCAATCTTAAAGTGGGGGGGGAATATGTAAGAGACAGCCAATGTTGTCCTAAGCTTCATTTGTCTGTATAAACTATTAATGTTGAATGTATTTCTGTGATTCTGTTCCTTTAAGACAGCAGCCATTGTAATTGTGACATGATGCTGGAGTGAGACCCCCCCCCCTTTTATGTCAGCTTGCCTGTTCTGCAGACAGAGTGTGAGCAGAGAAGCAGGAAGTGACGAGACAGAGAGCAGCAGCCATCTTGGCAAGTGTTGTATTGAACTGGTGTGGAGATTTTTCTGTACAGCTAAGCTGTATCTTGGTCCAGAGACAAACAGAGTGTAAAGAGACAACAGGACTAGTGAGTCCACGTGAAAGGAACTGTGCTCAGTGGCTGATCAGTGAGACTGACATTGTGACTGTGTATATGGATACCACAGATAGAGACTCGCAGTGCTGTTGATGTACTGGACAGCACCTGCTAAATCCCGGCTTACATCCCAGCTCAGTGTATGGATTCGGCAGGACTGTCAGTGTGCTGAGTGGAATCTGCTGTTGGATTACATTGCATTCAGTTGGTTTTCCTGTCTGTTAAAGAGGACTTCATTTCTCCCGAGATCCTGATAACCGTGAAGGGAGGACGCTTCACTATAAAAGAAAGGAACGACTTTGGGCCCCACCGCGTGCTTCTACGGACTGTAAGCGGTCCACCTGGACCACTGGGGAAAAGGGGGTGCACCCAAATGTGATGTCAGGGTCAGTTAGGGATAGTTTTGAGTATATTGTTCATTCAGTGTCCATACTGCAGAAGTGGACAGAGTAAAAGTAGAAACCATTGCAGAATTTGCCTTGAAATTGTTCATGCTATATTGTATATTTTGCTTGTCTTTATCCCTGTCATTTTACCTTTAACTAGCCTTTATTAACTTATAGTAAATATATATTTTTTTTCTTGAACTACCGTGTGTGCGTTCATTTCTGGTTGCGGAGTCCAAACCACCTGCCTTGCTCTCGGTTCACACACCCCCCGCCCCGCCCCCCCCCCCCCCCCTCAAAAAAAAAAAAAAGAGAAAAAAAAGGAGGGGGGAAAAAAAAAAAAAAAAAAGGGGTTTTTTTTTTTTTTTGGGGGGGGGTGGGGGCCCCCCCCCGGGACCCTGTATTTCACGGGCATGTGTGCGGGCCCCTAGAAATTAATGGGTCAGTGTGCTATCCATGAAAAACACGGATAGCACACTGATCTCAGACACGGTCATCTGCAACCTGCCTAATTCCTACCTGGGCAAAATAATAATAATCCTTTAATAGTCCCACCATGGGGAAATTCAGTGTGTTACAGCAGCAAGGATATACAATGCAAGATAAGCAATACAAATACACATACAATATATACAAAACGTTCCAAGGTAGAGGCATCCTATTTATAGTAGACAGACAGATAGAAAGATACAGGTAAAGAAGTAGCCGGGGGGGGGGGGGGGGGGGGGGGGGGATATCACAACTTAAAGAAATTTCAGTTCTCTGTATGGAATGATCTCCGATTAGGTCGGTGTTGGTTGTACAGCCTGACCACAGCAGGGAGGAAAGATTTCTGATAGCGTACCTTCTCACACTTCTGTCTTAAAGACTATTTTGTGTTGCTGGACTTTCTGCCTCTTGGCTGAAACAAGCCATTCTGTTTTGTGTTGCCTTATGCTGCTGGAAGCTATTTATGTTATAGACTCTGAACTCCTGCCAATAAAGCACCAGTGTGAACTTGCACACATTCCTCCAGTGTCTTACTTGCATGGTAACCAGCCCCTGGAAGGTCCCACATTGACAGTGGGTTCTGGTCCAACATCTGAAATATTATCCGCAAGGTTTCTGGAGTCACACTTCCAGATGATCTAGCTGCCCTTCTGCTTTCCAGATTTCCATGCAAAGTTAAGAAGTCCACAAGTGCTCTCACTGGTTTCATTCTGCTCACACAGTTATACCCTGTTTCTGGAAGTCGACAATAACACCCTCAGTTCAAGCCTGGCTTTCGGAACTCCTTTATCTACAGCGTCTGGAGCTTTTGGATACTGAATTACATCTTGACTCTGATATGAACCAAACTACCTGGCATTTATGGGATATTTTCCAATATTCATTATGCTTACTTTTATAGCGCCATCCACAGCGCTTTACAGACATTGACAGGCACTGTCCCATATAGGGCTCACAATCTATATTCCTTATCCGTATGTCTTTGGAGGAAACCAGAGTACCAGAGGAAACCCACACAAACATACAAACTCCTTGCAGATGTTGTCCTTGTCAGGATTCGAACCCAGGACTAACACAGAGCTAACCACTGAGCCACCGTGCTGCCCATACTCCCCCAAATTCTCCACACTATGCTAAATCAAGATGAGCCCTTCCCCGATCTCCTTCTCTCCCCCTTCCCTTGTGCCCTTTCCTATTGATGTCCTTTGGTCCCTCATGTCTCCTTCTCCATATCTTCCCTGATCCTTTAGTTCTTTTCTTGAGCCCCCATCAGATTGTTTTATATTGTATATCACTGACTGGATTGTATGGTTCATCTGCCACCTGCTGCGTCAGACCATCCAACCATACGTTCCTTTCTGTTACTGGTTTTCTTTTATAACATGGATTATTGTTATTCATTCCCTGTGTCTTTGTATTGCTGTATTTTAATAAAAATTATAATGTTGATAAAAACCACAGGCATACACATTTCCCTAATAAATGGGTAATTTTTTGAGCGGTTTAAATGTTAAATGCGTAAAAGCGAGTGGCAGAGGAGTGTATGGTTAAACTCTGAGATTATATCCTTTGCTTACCATTGGTTTTTCCATAGACATACTTGTCACGTTCACTTTGACATAACTTTAGCTGTGTTTGCCTTAGAGAGCTAGAAATGGATAGATAGGTTCCTAGGAGCCCTAATAGTATTCTACACTATGTTTTAAGCCAATTTAAAGTGTGATTTGCACAGAACTTGTTCGTGCCAAAACGAACCAGGAACCCAAGCCGCTGAACTACTGACAAATACGCTGCAGTCCACTACCTGGGGCCTCAGCCTAAAGGAGCAAATCATGTAAGCCATGTCAGTATATAAACAAGAGTAGCGTTCTTCACTAAGAAGTGGTGATTTAGACAAAAGGCTGCTTCAAAAAGAACACAGTGGATATTTGAGATCTTGGATCTGAGTGATCTCATCTCGAATGTTTTTTTGACTGCAGGTATTTGGATACTTACTTACTAGTGTTATTGCTCCTCTTTCGTTAATCTCTGTTTTAGTCCCATTGTGGTTGTAATTATATCCCTGCAGTAGTTTGAGATTGAACTGGAATACATTATCAGGGACAAGTGTATAGGGATATAGTGTACACAATGGTGTTTTTTTGCATTATTTCCACCAGTGTGTATATTATCAGTGGGAAATCCCTTTTTTATAAGGTGGGAACTGACCTCTAGTGCTTGATTCTATTTATGCTATCCATTTGTTCCTATATACCTCCCCATTTCTAATTGTGGAGGTAATATCTTCCCCCTTCACTCCTGTATGGTGGGGTTATCGAATGATCTATTATTTGTATGGGCGGCTCTGTGCTCATGAGATTCATTATTTCTCAACATCAAGGGTGCTTGTAATGTGCCTGTCTTGGTCTATGTTGATTTGGATGCAGCTTTGTGTCTTTACTTTGGCTACGACCTTTCATTCCAGCGGCGCAGTACTGCAGAGGACAAAGGTGAGTTGAAACCGGGAATTTTGAATAGCATGAATAAAGCTGCACGCTCCCTGCTTCACCATTCGGCCCCTTTCTCTGCTTCGGGATCTGTTTAGGAGCATTATACTTGGTGGGGAACAA
Organism: Leptodactylus fallax; assembly: GCA_947044405.1. NCBI lineage: Eukaryota > Metazoa > Chordata > Amphibia > Anura > Leptodactylidae > Leptodactylus > Leptodactylus fallax. The sequence goes on along the minus strand of CAMRHE010000386.1, from coordinate 1,503,651 downwards.
AGAGAAATGGATAGGAATGGGTGGAGTAAAAGTGGAAGTGGTTGGGGCTAAATTCACCATGGTGCGCTGTGCGCACATTCTGTTCCTTTTTCTGTCCTTTGAAAGCTTGGAGGTATAGGGTTACTGTATGTAGGCCTGGCTTTCCTGCACCACATGTAGCTTCTCCTTAGTGCACAAATCCACCATCAGGGCCTGTTTACAGCAGTTTTCATTGCTAAATCCTATTTTCATTACCATCTGGGGCTTGTAACAGCAGTTAGAATTGCTCACCTTGTGTGATTTATTTGGAATCTAGGCTGCTACTAGTGTTAGTGCTAGTGAGGGCTGCTATATGAGCCTCTGCTATTATATGGTGGTTATATGGAAGCATATCTGCTGCCTTAGCATTCAAATTCCTGAGGAACCATATTTACAAACAGTAAAGGGAAACATATAGAAATAGGATGACTTTTTTGGCATTCATGCTTTCTGAGGCTAGATTTACCCTTGCTCTGGGCTTTCCGTTGTTCGAGTCCGCTGGGGGACTCAAATGATGGAGAGCCCATCTGCTAAACCCGCAGACTCCCATGGACCCGAAAGACTATAATGGGGTTCTGCCATTTTTATATTGAATACAGTGGAAAAAGAAGTCCTCTGTACAAGATTTTTCTCACTGATGATTTTTGGTGGATACTGTGGCGGAGTCTCCGACGCAGATGTGAACCGAGCCTGACAGTATACCTGTGTTTGGACACAATTAGAACTATTTATGCTAGAAATCTCTTGCTCAGTCGTAATAGACTCGTGTTTGTTTCTGCTACCCCTATATATCTTATTCCCCTCTGTGCACATTTCATGATTTAGAGGGGATGGAAAGTTCTGTCCACCTAGGTATGGTCGGTTATGAGAATCAGAATTGTGGGAAGGGTTTAAGCCATGTTTTTAATTTATATTAATAAATTATAAAAGTTACGGTATATTTTACTTCTTATTTTTCTCCCACCAATTTCTGAGAGAGGTCTCTATGGAGTGCTGCTGCATTATTTGTGGTTTTTGTCCTGACCATTTATCAGCTCAGTGCCCATTCAAGCTGTTACTAATGCTGTCCATCAAGCCAGAGACAGCACTGGAACCGCAGCCTACAGACAGCTCTTTGGCTAGGTGTGTATTTTTATTTTTTTTTTTTCTATCTGTATTTATTATATTGTGTTGGGACCATAAGGGGACATCATTCTACATGGGTGCAAATAAGGTGAAATCATACAGTGTGAGAGATCACTGAGAGGTCAGTATATTATCTTTGTGTCCTCTGAAAATGGGGAGGTATAGTAAGTTGTGGTGGGGGCCCAGTTATGAAACCTATGCACTGCACCCACTAATGTATTAAAATGGCCCTGATGATAGGCCATCAGTACTGTAATATAAACATAATATAAACATGATTTATGTAACCCACTTCAATGAATTCCCCAGCAATACTAGCCTTAGAAACTACTTTGTGTGCAGACAAAGCAATGTAGCCTTTTATCTTTGTGGACATTTCATGTTCATAATTTTCTCTCAGATAAAAGCTTCATTTATATTCATACTGCCCCCTATTCCTGGAAAAATGTACAAAAAGATGAGAATCTGCATGAAGTTTTCACAAAACATTTTCAAATGTATTTTAATATGCAACACATGGAACATCTTTGATTCATCTCTCAGCTTGGTAGACATGGGAAAAATTTTAAGTTTTCTGCAGAGATATAAAATAGCAGGATTATTTAATTATGATGAAACCATCAATAGAGACAGTATCACAGACAAAGGTCCCAAAATCAATGAATAAAATAAAATATAACTTTTATTCTGAACTATTAAAATATACCCTACACCTAGGGATGACGTCGACACATAAGATAAAAAACCAAATAGAAACTAATCCTCCAATACTTCTATAAGGATAGCTGTCTGATAATAGCTGCCTATATCCCCCAACAGTGGGGCTTATTAGAGTGAGACTCTACAATGTAAGTATAAAGTTATTCTCAACCAAAGGACTGCTCACTAACGGGCTCAATTCCTTTCAGCCCCACAGCAGGGTTTCAGTAATAGGACTGTTCTCATATCTATATCCCTTATAGACAAACAGATCTCTGCTAAATGTGTTTACTAAAGATTCATGAACCATACTAATGGACGAGTTGCAGGCATAATGATCATCAACAACCCCCTCAGCCCAATGTTCACAAATATTTTATCCTGCCCCAAATGACACTATTGTGAATATCTGTAGGTAAGTGCTTATAAATAAAAATAAAGCACAGGTTGATACATTATTCTTAGTAAGTATGAGAAATGGGGTCCAAAAGAAGAAACAGTCCCTATGCTGCCCATAGGGACTGTCCCTCACACCCCAGTTTGCTCCCGCCCTTACAAGGACAGTACTAATCTGTTCCCTCAAAAAAGGTAACCCTAACAGTCCCTACACGTTTCACTGTGCATCTGCACCACTCATCAGGGGACCTAAATGCATCTGTTAAATGACAAAATAAACTAGGTGTCCATTGTTTAAGACAACCAAGTTAAAATCCAAACACAGTGGTGTAGGATATAAGGGGCTAAAAAATCCCAAAGTATCGAGATACCCCGTTAGTAGCAGCCACTGCCATTATGTTGTGAACTGAGCTAGCGAGAGGACTATTTTCTCTAACTGCTGCTAGTTTTTATTTGGGATTGGTTTCCTGGTGCTCCCTTTTGCTTATGGTTTACCCCAGTTGCACACTTTTGTTGGCATGTGCAAATTAGCTTTTTATTAATTGTCTTATTTGTATTGTCTCTCTTTTTCAGTTCATATTATTAAATGTTAAGTTTTATGAGTATTCATCAGTGCTGATATAATATTTGTTCATACTTAATAGAGAAAAACTCATCAGGGAAATAGAACGTCTATAACAAGTGTGGCAATTTGGGGGGATTTAGCCTCACAGGCTTCAGCCTCCTGGACTCGACAGCGGTGTAGGTGGTACTGGGCTCCGGACAAGCAGCCTTCAGACGGTGCTAATCCAAAGTAAAATGGCTTTTATTCAGCTTACAAACGGAAGAGCTGAGGAGTTTTTCAAGCCTGGCTCTGGGTCGCTCACTAGCGCCCTCTGGGTTCACACTCTCACATACACTCCTCCTCAGCTCACTACCCATGGGGTGAGCTACAATGGGACAAGACATATTATGTCGACGTCCCTCTTCAATCATGTACACTTGTCCAGTGTCTCTCCAGATGTTCCCATCTGGTGGTCTCAACCTCCAAGTTCCAGTCAGTCGATTTTTCCAGTTTCACTTTAAATGCTACACCAAGATCCTGGCCATTCTGTGCAAAGGCAAGTTCTCCTTCATCACCTTCAAAATTCGCCATACAGGGGATCACATCATTTTCATCATATTTTTCACCATAGTCTTCAGCCACCCCATTGCATGACTTTGATCCCTTTAGTGAATAGCCATAAGAATTTTCATCTTCACCTATCATGAATCCACAGGAGCGCAGAGACCAACAAACACGTACTTCATGCACATCAATGTCTTTAGAGTCTAAATGTTTCAGGGGTACCTTTTCTGTAACCTTCATCTCAAAGCAAACTTTGCCATTCGAGACACTAGCTTCATCCAGTTTTTCATCTTCCTCTTCCACCGGTGGCTGTGGGGACTTGCTGCATTTATTTTCTTCAATACACTCGAAGTAGCCACGGCCATGATCTTCACTTGGTTTTTTCACACTACGTTTCTTATCTTTTTGATCTTTGCCATCACCATTGTGAGCGCAATCCGCTCTAAGTATCGCCGTATTGAAGTTCAAATTCATAAAGTTGATGTATGAGCTAGCTCAGAGAGAGACACACATATGCACAGTTATTGTGTATATAGTGGGTTCTGCTTTAATGGAGGGAAAAATGTAGTTTTTAAGTACATTGTAGACAAAGAACAGGTCGGGTTACTGTAATTAGCATAACATGATTGGTGGCAACGTTGTAAAATAGTTCTGGCACATGGCTATTGGATAAGAGACAAAAGAGGGGCCGCATCCCCTTAAGCCATCTGGTGGGGGATGAGCTCTCTGGACAAAGGAGGAATGTAAAATGGCTACAGGCATGGCCCATATGGCCCTGGAATACAAAATGGAGGATACAATAGCTGAGTCATCCTCCACATTTCCCTCCTTTTGTAAATGATATAACCCATACCCAGGATACATTAGGATCTGCTAATCAGATCCTGTGGACTTTTATGTAGAATTCACCTCATTCTCCATGGATATGTTATACCATTTACATATCTATCGGTCTAATTACACTCAGAGGGATGCCTTCACCGTCATGTCTATCAGTGTGTCCAACCAGCCTTACAACCTGCAAACCCACTATCTTGGGTTTGCACCTCTTTCTAGCAAGTTTCTTTAGAATATAAACTTTATAGTCAAATAGATGCAAAAACACAGCAATAATATTTGAAATATTCCCTGCAATATTCCCATAAACCATCCACCTAATCCCTTAAACCAAATGGCAAGATTTAAGAATGAAAAGGTATCTGACCACCTACTGTCCTGTGTCCTGTAATGTTCTTTGATCCATTTCTCTCTGAGTTCTCTGACCTTATCAATCCCTGCCTACACTAGAAGATTCCCTTCAGAGTTGATATAGTGGCAACAGGAAGGTCCGATAATCTGACACATAACCCCCTGTGCTGCTGTGGGAAGGTCAAGGACTATGGTGTGTTGATTGCTTACTATTATGAGTTGTCCTTGTATCGTATTAGTGGCATTCAACAGGCCTAGAATGTTGTATATCTCCTCATCTAGATAATCGGTGGTTTCAACTAACTTGTCCCAAGTTTGCATATCGTGCTGATAATTCTGTTGTTTGTACCCATTGAAACCACATGGGGTCGCCCATCTTTCCTAAGGTGATTGTCTGCTGAACGCTTGTACAACGTATGATGGGGTATAATCTCAGGTTTCACATTTTCATGGGCAATTATGAAGGTGGCTGGTGTCAGTCTAGCTAGAGTACAAGTCCCCTCTCCACCTGGGGGTAGCCACTTGTATGACTGATGATCACATACTAGATATACATCCTTGAGCAATATGCATGCTCTCCGAAGCTGAACTATGCAATAGAGGTAGCTAAAGAGTCGCTGCATGGGGGGTTTTGCACACCACTTATCCCCCGTCTCTATGTCTCTTTGGGGTCCGGTGCTCTGTATCAGACACCCCTGATTATCCTTAACTAGTCCCCGTTCTATTGAGGAATTGTGCTCTGGACAACCCTTTATTCCCTCTGTGAACCATCTGTCACTATCTTGTAAGGGGGCATGAATCTTTTTCTTAAAAATGAAATCCACTTTACCTGACCTTATAATAAGGCTAATATTAAGCTCTTCTGTGGGAATGATACCGGCATGATATGGGACTTTGGATTTATGTTCAAATTTTCCTTTTTCCAATCATACCACTTGCTTGGTCTCCCTGTCAGGTTTAGCTGTAACCATGGAAGGGTCACCCAACCTGCTATGGGAATTGGAAGTGATTATTACTGATGTTCATTCCCTTATAAGTCACTGGACTCCACGAAACATTATGAAAACAGAAGTCATTAAGATAAAAACTCATCTAGGTCAAGAGGGAGTGCTAGATAAAACATAGTCTTTGCAGAACCAAGGCTGTGAGTACAAGTCCAACAATCCCTGGGTTCTTCCTACTCATCCTAGTTAACAGTTAACACCTGATGGTGTTTAATCAATTTATTGTCCCATTCTTCTTTTAGAACAAGCTCACTGGTTGTGTCACCAGGGCTAGGATCACCAGTAGGTACCAGATCCTTTCAGTCCTCTTCCGGGCAGGTGACCTTTTTACAGTGACTAGCGTGGATCCACGTCGACTTTCCTTCTAACTTGACTGAAGAGGATATTGTCAGAAGCACTTGGAAAGGACCATCAAACCGTGGATCAAGGCTCTCATGTGTCTCTTTACCACCACTCAGTCTGCTGGCTTTAGGGAATGTGTTTCCAGTACATGGTTTGGATCTATAAGAGAACTGTCCAGTGAAGTGAGTGCCATTTTTCACTTTCAATGGTCTCGGGGATCCCATATATGCACACTACTTCTTTAAGTAGTTTATCTACAGTTGCTTTTGCGGTGGCTTTCTGTACCGGAAATGCCTCAGGCCATCCTGAAAAGAGATCAACACACACAAGCACGTACTCATACCTTCACACCTTTGGTAACTGTATATAGTCAACCTGCAATCTCTGAAACGGGTACAAGGGCTTTGGGGTGTGTTTCTGAGGAACCTTTACTTTTTGGCCCACATTATGCCTAGCACATGTCATGCAGGCTTGCACGTATCTGGCTGCAGTTGTGCTAAAACCTGGAGTTACCCATCGTTGCTCACCAGGTCACACATGGCTGTTTTTGAGTGGCGCACTTGAGAATGAGCTGCTTGTGCCATCATTGGTAACAATGCTCTTGGTAAGCATACTCTCTTACCACTGACCATCAGGCCTTGTTCATCTTCTTTTGCACTTTGCTGCTCCCAAGTATTCTTTTCTTCTGGACCGGCTTGGTCCTGCAATGTTTTTAGAACCTGAAAAGAGAGCTGAGAAGCTTGCTCTGGTATGGTGACCACCAGTGTTGAGGCATGTTCCCTAGGCTTTTCTGCAGTTAGTTTGGCAGCAGCATCTGCCCTTGCATTATCTCTACTCTCTTTTATATCAGCCTTGGTGGCAGCATGATCTCCATCAGCTCCTGAATAGCCTGGAAATCCTTTATAAGCATACCATTAGAACTAAGGTAAGCTCTTACTCTCCACATCAGACCATAGTCTTATTCTATATCAAAGGCATAGCGGGCTTACCCTCAGCTATTTTACACCGTTTCAGTGAGTGCTTTCAGTTCAGCTTCTTGAGCTGAGACCTGTGGGGGTAATGGTTCTGCTTGTTTACTTCATGTTCACTGGCATATCTGGTATAGAATTTGCCATCCTTCCCAAATCGAGAGCCATCTACAAAAGAACTCAAAATCAGAGTTAGCAATAGATTCATCATTTACATGACCAAATCCTACAGTTTCTTGCTGCATCAGTTATATACAGTTCATCAGAAAATACATGTGTGTACAGGTTGTTTCACTCTTGTCCTTCCTTTGCCCCCCCCCCCCCCCCGAATCTATTGGTAACAGGGTAGAGGGATGGAGTGTCGTGCAGCGTGCAAGGGTGACATTAGGAGGCATAAGTAAGGCACACTATAATCTGAGTTGTCTAGCCATTGAAATGTGCTTGGGCTGGGCCTGGGACAATATGCCATGTACATCGTGAGGAATAAGTACTGTGACAGGGAAATCCAATACGATTTCTGCACCTTTCTCCAGGGACAATTGGACTGCAGCTACTGCCCTAACACAAGAAGGTGCTCCTCTGGACACTGGGTCTAATCTAGCTGAATAGTAAGATACTGGTCTTTGTTGGTGTCCATGAGTCTGAGTAAGCACTGCTGTTGCGTGTCCCGACATTTCTGTACAGTAAAGAGAAAAAGTCTCGTCATAATTAGGAAGTCCTAAAACTTGTGTAAATAAGTGCCAACTTAATGGAGTGGAAATTTTCCACTGCCTGTTCTGGTTTAGTGATGCAGTCATAGAGAGGTTGCATTAACAGGGATACATTACAGATCCACTGTCTGCAGTAGGACACAAGGCCTAGAATGTCCTAAGTTGTGCCACACCATTCGGGGGTTTGGGCTCCTGTAAGACCTGAAGTCTATCAGGGGTCAGATGTCCTTGTAAAATGCAATGACCTAGAAAAAACAACTTTAGTAAGGCAGAACTGCAATTTGGACTTAGGTGCTTTACATCCATTCTCTTCTAAAAAGCACAACCAAGATACTGATGCTTGTACATATCTCCTAGGAGGGGCAACATAAAAGCAGGTCATCCACATTCTGGAGTAGCACCACGCCCTGCAGTATACGGGGTGGGAGAATTATGCGCCCCTTGTGGTAGCACTGTCCAGGCATATTGTTTATCCTTCAAGGTAAATGCAATGTGACCATTACTGGGGGTACTGGCAATTTGCCTATATCTGTTTTTCCTTTTGCCAGAGGTAATGGGGCACACAACCTAGATGATCCTTTACACTAACTACCTCTGCATTGTTTTGCTTTGTCAGGAAAACCAGGGAGTGTAGGGAACATAAGGTGTCTTCTGACATTACTGGTAACAGTGAGACCGTCCCATCTGGCTCATACACAATGTGAGCCATTAGGGCTTGTAAAACGTCTGATCCCAGCAAGTTAACTGAGGCAGACTTACTGACAAGGTATCTAGTGGTAATCATAAGTTATCTCATAGGGAAAAAACATTGTCAGCGTGCAAAACAGATTTGTTAGCTCCAGTATTCACTAAAAATTCACAAGTTCTCCCCTCAGGTAATTGTAGGGAGATCATATGGGCTGGCCTCAGTTTATCAGGTACTGATATTAAATGCACGCTTACTGGAGTACCTATTTCCTATTGATGGTTATTGTCAGAATCCTCCTGTCTATCTTTGGGTCTCCAATCTTGGAACTTTGCTGTTCCAGGCAAAATGTCTGGATTCAACACATTCCAACATTTAAACACATGCTATATGCAATAAACATTCAGACATTTTCAAAGACAATGACATTCCTTCCTGTGTCTAATAAGTTCAACCCCCACCTCATTAGCATACACATAGTTGGATTTTATCAAGCTAGTTTAGAATTACATGGCCTAGCAAGACAAAAAAAAAAACAAAAAACGTATACACTATAATTCATAGATAAACCATCTTTTAAATTGTCAGCTCATTCAGACTATCCGGTACAAGTAAATCTAGTCTTCTCGAGCTCCTACACACTCCACAATCACAAACAATTCAATGACTTTAATAAATACAGAAAATATCCTCAATCAGTGAAGCAGGCAGAAGAAATGGGAGAGCTTATAATATGATTTCAAAGTCAATTTATATCGTGGCCACTTGGTTTCCCAATTCATCTACCAAGCAACATCTGTATAACTAGTCAGACATCTACTCAAATCCTAAGCAGATACAGGATTTCTAGACCATATACATGACTCTATCATATACTTTCTTGCAAATCATAGCATTCATTCCGTCACACTCATAAATTCCTTCAAATGTGCATTATAAACAAAAAGACATTACAAAACAGATATGCGAGTTACTTCTAACTCACTGAAACAATGAATTTTCTTCTACAAACATGTACACAATACTCTAGATTAGGCCTTCTATTGTTTAAGGGGGATGGACTACAAAAGCAACAGTTGCTACCTCACCAGTCTGAGGAATCTTTAAACAATATCCAAACACACTTTATTGCACCAAGCTCAACTTCCTCTGAAACCTTCAGTCACTAACTTGCTGAAACACTTTGTTTTCTGAGAGTCACTCCACTTTTCTCCATCTCACTCCACTTACTCCACTTTTCAACATTCAGAAACCCATCTTTTAACATCCTATCATTATCACCTATCTTGCTGTTTTGGCGCTTTCACTTGCCTAATAGAACACCCCTTCACTACATCAACACCCTCTTTTACTCTCACAATCTCTATAGCTGGAATTCCTCTATTCTTAGGATCAGCCTCACACCGCCCAGGCAAATTCTCCATGATTTGCCTAATCTTCTGTGACAAACCTCAAAGGGTACAAAATACGGTACCATACCTCTTGGACGCCCTGCGTTTAATGACACACTTCTTATACGCAAACCTCCAAAAAGGATATCTCTCGGGCGCCCAGCACTTAATTAAGGCCTTAAAACCTCAAAGGATATCTCTCGGCATCCCAAAAAGTGTTAACTATGTACAAGGAACTCATACAGTAGCCCCAGGATACTACTTTCTCCTCTACCTTAACTGAGGAGATGGGCGATGGGCTAATCTTTACTTAATAACTTTCCACAGGGTCCAACACAAACAAACCAAATGGGATGTATACCAAAAACAGCAGAAAATTTCTACATTAGTTATTCTTCAAATACGGATACTTCATAAACAGCGTTCTTAAAAAGACCAGAGGATTTACTTTCCTTACAATTCACCCGGCATCCAGAGAAGGCACATAAGACAAGGAGGAGTGGAAAGTGGAGACAGTACAAATAAGGCTTCTTACCCTGCAGCTGCTTTTGAACCAGTTTCCAACGTCTCCTTGTCCCGTTGTCCTTTCCATCTGTTTTGTCTTATAATAAACGCCTTGAAAAAGGAGTAAGAAAAAATAACTGCAGATATTAGTGGATGATAATTCACTGTTTTTTTTTTTGCTGTACTGCACTGCAAAAGGCTTGTTGTGTTCCAGACACAGGTGTGAGTAATGAGCAGCAGCATAACGGCAGTGAGTGGTTCAATGTATATTAAAATTCTTGCTGTAAATGATGCTGCAACCTCCCCAAATTTTTATTTCATTTCCTCCCTATCCTTTCCCTACAGTTCTAAGGCTCTTTCCCTGAACTTCTATCTGTTTTCTAAGTCTTTCCCTAGCTCCTGCTGACGTCGGTCCCTACAGTAAGAGGGATGTGAAATGACTGTACCTAAAATGGCCGAGGGTTTTTATAGGGCTGTGACATCATAGGGCCGGCTGGCTGCTGATTAGAGGCACGCTTGCCACTGTGGGTGATTCCGCGTTGCCATAGTCCCTTGCCCCTTGTCCTAACATGTGCAGCAGCCATTTTTTAAAAAAATGCGATTTGATGCATCGAAGTGTGAGGAAATCTGGAATCGAGGTGAAACGAAGATTTCCTGAAATTCGGATCGAATTCCACTTCTGCAGCTTTGATTCGCTCATCTCTATCCGTCACCATGGTTCCGATTTTAGGTTCTCTTGGAGAAAGCCAGGATTCGATTTCTTGATTGAGGACATGGAGCAGTTCCTCCCCTGTGTGACTTTGTTTGCCCAGGCAAACAAGGTGTAGAACAGCATGACATCGTTGTGCCCTGCTCATGTGGTATGCTGGAGGAGCACTGGGAATTGTCCTTGCAGTGGAGGCTGAGGACACAGTGGAGGATGAGGTGGACACTGTTGCAGGACCAACGCTGTGAGAACGTGGAGGCAGAAGCTGCATTACCTGTCCAAGTTGCTGGTGTGTCTGGGCAGGCACCATATTAAACCATTGGGCTGTAAATGACATACAGTATATTGTCCTTGATCGTAGTTACAGCTCTACACGTCGGTGCTGCTGTGCACTTTGGTAGACACCGACAGGCTCAAGGAATTGCCCACCTTCTGTTCTACATATTTGTTCAGGGATGGTACTGCCTTCTTGGCAAAGAATTGATGGCTTGGGACTCTCCACCTCGGCTCGGCACAAGCCATCAGTTTTCTGAAAGGTGCAGAGTCCACTAATTGGAAAGGGAGTGACTGCAGCACCAGGAACTTGGACAGGCGCACGTTCAGCTTCTGCACCATTGGATGAGTGCATGCATACTGTTGTCTCTTAGATATAGATTCTGTGATCGATTGTTGATACAATGACTGACTAGGAGGAGGAGCAGGAGCATCATGACCAGCAGATGATGGGAAGGACACAAAGCTTCCGTCGGCTGAGGTGGTGGACTGACTGCCTGAAATGGGGTGCGTGCCACTGGGTGATGCAATGGTTCCTGCGGAAGGCTGGACCACCACATTGGAGCCACGGCTCTCCTAGGCCACTTTATGGTGATGCTGCATATGTTGACGCAGGACTGTGGTGCTAACATTGGCACCCTGGCCATGCTTCACCTTCTGCCCACAGATTGAACATATGGCCATGTTCACCTCCCCCCGGCGGCTTAACAAAAAACTGCCACACTGCCGAGTAGGTGATTTTACCCCCAACTCTCCACAATAAATTGACTGCTACCACCACTGCCTTAGTGAACCCCTGCACCATTGCTATCCAGGCAGGTAGGCTGCTGCAAAGCGGGTACTCTACCCCTGGCATGTTTGGCTCCTGAGCTCTCACTGCTGCCACCATGCTGACTCCGCGCTGCCTCGTGCGCAAGCTGCCACCCTCTTCTCCCGATTACGATGCATCCCCTTCACCTGGCTCCCAATTGCAATCGGCAACATCGTCATCCACTAATGTCTGCAGGTCACTGATGTCCTCCTCAATGGTCTATGAGCCCGGAGCCTGACCGCTTGCAACACCAGCTCCCACGCCACTCTCCTCATCACTACTTGCTCGCCTACCGGAGGAAGCGGCGGATGTCTCCTCCAAATCTTGGCTGGGCACTAACTGCTGACCGTCCTCTAGTAGCTCCTCCTCACTATATAATGGATCTGAGCCCACAGCATAGAGTACTTCTCTAGCTGAGGGAACAGAAAAGGACAGAGGCAGATTCAGGACACCTGAGGGTACAGGGCCTGCTATCGGGCCATGCCAACTAAGGGTTGTGTCTGACAAACCGACCGACTCTTGGCTGGGGGTGTCTGATGTGACTTGGGATGAAGTGGATGACCGATTCAACCATTCGACCACTAGCTGACTCTGGGAGTTCAGGCCTCTGTAAGTGACCCCTGCGGCCATGCCCCCTTCTGCTGAGACCTATGCCTGCGCCAGAAACATCTAGGCCTGTGGCCGTCTCCTGTGCATAGCCTGTCACTTCTCTGTCTGACATTCTATTAGATGAAAAAACATAATTGCAAAGGAAATAAATACAGGGCAAAAAGCCTATAATTTTCTACTTTGAAGAGAACGGCGAATATGCCCCATTTCTTTCCCCACTAATGAAGACCTTTAAAAAAAAGCGTGATAAAAGCAGAGATTACTGGATAAGAATCATGATTTTTTGGCAGTACTGTACTGCAAAATGGCCTGTAATTTTATACCTGGAACAGAACGGCGAATATGCCCCTTATTTGTTATTATCCCCACTAATAAACACCTTTAAATAAGTGTTAGAATAACAGCTAACTGCAGAGATCAGTGGCTAAGAATTATTGATTTTTGCCACTACTGTATTGAGAAATGGCCTTTAATTTTATACAGGGAACAAAATGGCGAATATGGCCCTTATTTGGTTCCCCACTAATGAACACCTTTAAAAAAAAGTGTGATAAAGGCAGAGATTATTGGATAAGAATTATGATTTTTTTGGCAGTACTGTACTGCAAAATGGTCTGTAATTTTATACTCTGAACAGAACGGCTAAACGCCTTCAAAAAGGTGTTAGAACAGATGACTGCAGAGATATCTGGATAAGAATTCAGTTTTCTTTGGCACAGTAGTACTGACAAATGGCCTGTAATGTTATGCTTTGAAAGAACAGTGAATAAGCCCCTTATAATAAACGCCTTGAAAAAGGCGTTAGAACGGATAACTGCAGATATTAGTGGATGATAATTCACTGTTTTTTGCTCTACTGCACTGCAAAAGGCTTGTTGTGTTCCACCTTGAAGACACAGGTATGAGTAATGAGAAGTAGTATAACGGCAGTGAGTACTGCAATGTGTATTAAAATTCTTGCTGTTAATGACGCTGCAACCACCCCAAATTCTTCTTTCAATTCCTCCCTATACTTCCCCTACACTTGTAATACTCTTTCCCTGAACTTCTATCTGTTTTCTAAGTCTTTCCCTAGCTCCTGCTGACGTCTGTCCCTGCAGTAAGAGCGATGTGAAATGACTGAACCTAAAAAGGCCGAGGGTTTTTATAGGGCTGTGACATCACAGGGCCGACTGAATGCTGATTAGCTGCATGCATGGCATTGTGGGTGATCCCGAGTTCCCAGAGTCCCTTGCCCCTTGTCTTAACATGTGCAGCAGCCATTTTATTAAAAAAATCCGGAATCGAGGCGAATCGAAGATTTCCTGAAATTTGGATCGAATTCCACTTCTGCAGCTTCGATTCGCTCATCTCTAGGTGCTACTTGTTCTCCATATGGGGAATGGAGGAAACTCTGATAGTAGTGACGTGTTTGGCGCTATGAGGGTAACATTATACAGTAAAAAAAAGCTATTTGTGGATTATACTATGAGGTCAGAGGGGAATCTGGCAGTAAGCGGGTGACGTGATAGTATTTACTCCTGGTATAGCGGTCAGTGGCTGACATGACAATATTTAGTCCTAGTATAGTGGTCAGTGGGTGACGTGACAGTTTTTAGTCCTGTTATAGCGGTTAGCGGGTGACGTGACAGTATTTAGTAGTATAATGTTGTATCGTGTTAGCCATAGAAAGTAGCTGAAGTGTATTTAGTCCTGGTATAGCGGTCAGTGAGTGACGTGACAGTATTTAGTCGTGGTATAGCGGTCAGTGGGTGACGTGACAGTATTTAGTCCTGGTATAGCGGTCATTGGCTGACGTGATAGCATTTTGTCCTTGTATAGCGGTCAGTGGCTGACGTGACAGTATTTATTCCTGGTATAGCGGTCAATAGCTTACATGACAGTATGTAGTCTTAGTATAGCGGTCCTATTTGATAATTCTGTATGTATATAATAGTTTATTGTGCGTAGGGATAGACATATGCTTTTTTGCTTGTGCACCTGATTTTTAAAGGGTCACAAGCAACTAGTTTGGCTATGCAAAAAAATTTACATATATATGAAGCCTTTAGGCTAAGGCCCCATGCTACAGAAAAGACTGCGGCGGAAACACATTGCAAACAAATCTTGGAGACATTTGTGTGAAGAGCAGATAAGAGCAGAGCGGAGTAGGAGGTCTTTGGAGGATTGGAGGTTACGTGTGGGCAGCGGGAGATTAGGTCAGAGATGTATGGAGGGATCAGGTTGTGAATCGCTTTGTATGTGAGCATTAGTAATTTGAACTCTATTCGCTGGGCAACGGGTAGCCAGTGAAGTAATTGGCAGAGGGGAGCGGCTGATGAAGAACGGGGGGAGAGGTGTATTAACTGAGTAGCACAGTTTAAGGAGGACTGTAGGGGGGCGAGAGTATATGCTGGGAGGCCATGGAGAAATCCTGAAAAGTTCGCCCATCTCTAGTCCTAGGCTGGCTCTTAAGAAAACTTTTCTGGTTCTTTCTATAAGAACTCTAAGACTAGGGCACAGAAAAAATCTTCTTGTCTGATGCCTTCTCAAGAATCTCATCTAATCTTGGGCTAAACAACTTGGCCCCCTTACACGGGATACCACATAATTATTCTTAGAGCCCTGGTTATCCTTCTTCCAGGACTTTAGTCATCTGTCCTAGCCAATAATTTTACAGTGTAAGTGGAGACCAGTCAATAAATCAAGGAAGGAAGGATCCTTGGACAACCTTTACCTGACCAGGGTTTCTAGCTTGGTTAATGGACACAGTCTGCAGCAATACTGGGCATAAGGCTATCCACCACAGACCTATAGAGATAAACGTTTGACTTTCTGTCTAAGAGATTACTTAGGGATCTGAAGTCCTCAAAGGGCAAGGCTGCTTTCCTAACCACTTTGACCACCAGGGCATTCACACTTTGGGTTTTATCCCAGACAGCTGAATCTTCAGAATCAAAGGGATATTTTCTCTTGATGGCTGAAGAGACAAAAAATTCCCTATGAGGGTTCTGTTCATGCTTGATTAAGGCTTTAATATTCTTATGCACCAGAAAATCTCTCTTACGCCTTGGCACTAGTCCTTCAAACATCTGGTCTTACATAGACCTAATCTCTTTAAAGAGGACCTTTCACGTCCTCATGCACATGCAGTTTTATATACCGCTAGAAAGCCGACAGTGCATTTCTGACAGTCTAGCTGGGCTGTGAGGAACGGCCCCCCCCCCCACTCCACGACAGTACTCATCCATTGACTAGAACTGGGGGGGCATTCCTCACAGCTCAGCGTCATCGCTGGGCCGTAAGGAATGTCCCCTCTGACAGTACAGGGCTATGGACGAGTACAGTCGGGGGGGGGGCATTCCTCACAGCCCAGCTACACGCCCTTTTGACAGTGGGCAGAGATCGGTGCCGACACTAACGGCACCGATATTTCCAGCCCCAGGGCACATACCAGGAAAGCCGACAGTGCACCGAATTCATAAAACCGCATGTGCATGAGGACGTGAAAGGTCCTCTTTAAATTCCTTAATACCCATGGTGGCTCTGACTGGTTTAAGTAGGGCATCAACATCTTCAGTAGCAAAGGAAGCTCTACTAGCTGCGTCGTCATCTTAAAAAAATAAAATAAAAAATCAGACCTGGACTAAAATTCTCCGTCTTCATCACCTGACTTGTTCCCACTAATCAGGAGAGGGTTATAGGGCGTATTAGTCAGAGAGGTCTTAGGCCTGAGCCTTTGCACAGATGAAGCAACCTCTGAACAAATCATTCTCTTAATATTTCCATAAATGAGGGGGATTTCTCTACCACTATCTTTTTTTTTTATTTAACATTAAGGATTTTATTAAATTTTTGCATATAGACAGGAATAAAACATTTCAAACCAAAAAAAAAAAAAAAAACCCACCCCCCCCCCGGGGGGGGGGGGGGGGGGGGGAGGGGGTAGAGGAAAAAAAAAAAAAAAAAAAAAAAGGGAAAAAAAAAACACCCCCCCCAACAAAACCAACCAAAAAAAAACTTTTCCTTAAAAAAAAAAAAAAAAAAAAAAAAAAAAAAAAAAAAAAGAGGGGAACCCACGGGGGGGGGGGGGGGGGGCCGGGGGGATGGGAATGGGGGGGGATTAATGGGGTAGAATAGGGGGAATAACATAGGCTCTGTCGCAGCAGAGCCGAACACAGAGTTCAATAAAATGCAGGGTAAAATCAAAACAAAACTACATTAGTATAACAAAAGATTGGAAGAGGTCGGGGGGGGGGAGGTCCCTGTTGGGGGGATATAGAGGGGAAGGCAGACTGAAATTCATTAGAGTGGTAAAAATGATTCCAAAGGAGTGATGTTTGTTGATGGGTCCTGTCATCCTGTCGCAGCTCCGCCAGCATATTTTCTCTACCACTATCTGGTATCCAAACACAATTGTGATATAAGGGGGGGGGGGGGGGGGGGGGGGGGTCTGGGTTGGGGGGTGTTCTTTTTCTCTCCCCCCCCCCCCCCCCCCCCCCCCCCGCGGGGGGGGGGGGGGGGGGGGGGGGGGGGGGGGGGGGGCTGGGTCCCCCCCCCCCGCCCCCCCCCCCCCCCGGCCCCCCCCCCCCTCTTTGTGGGGGGGGGGGGGGGGGGGGGGGGCGCGGGGGGGCGCCCCGGCGCCGCGGGGGGGGGGGGGGGGGGGGGGGGGGGGGCTCCCCGCTCCCGGCGGGGGGGGGGGGGGGGGGGGGGCCCGCCCGGGGGCCGGCCGCCCGCGGCCGCGGCGCGGCCGCGGCGGGGGGGGGGGGGGGGGGGGGGGCGGGCGCCCCCCGGGGCGCCCCGGCGGGGGGGGGGGGGGGTCCGGGGGGGGGGGCGGAAAATTTGGGGGGTTTTTTCGCCCCCGCGGCCCCCCCCCCCCCCCCGCGGTTGGGGGGTGTGGGGGGCCCCGTTTTGTTGGGGGGGGGGAGCCACACCAAAAAAAAAGTAAAATAGAAAAAAAGGAGTGTTTTTTTTTGAAAACTCTTCCCCGGGGGGGGGGGCCCAAATATTTAAACACCTTCTTTAATACACAATAACGCGGCGCGCCTGGTGACACAGCAAAGTCCCTGGGGTGCAGGGTAGACTTAATGAAAGGTGTTCCTAGCCCTTTAGATTTCAGTGTTACAGCCCTAAGGTGCGTCTGGGTTCCTATTTGACTCATAGGAGGATGCCCACCACGATGCTAGCACATATTCCCCACTCACGTTACGTGGTCCTAATAGTTCAGAGTTTCGGGGCGCAATAGTCTGGGTGGTGAGATGTTCCACAGGTCTGGCCTTGGCCCCTGGATCCTGTGATGCTTGCTATGGAGCACGTGTTCCAAAATGTTCTCTCCACAGTCTCATGCTGACAAGATGATGATGCTTGACTTCCTTCAGGGTGATTGCTAGGCAGACAGGGGACAGGATCTTCTGAATAGCTGGAGTATGTCAGCTCTCCAACCTTCCTGGGCCAGTCTAGAACTTGAGATACCTGCACTATGCTCACTGTTTTCTTCACAGTACATCACACTTTTCTCCTCACCTCCTCCTCCTCCTAACTCTCCACACTTCTACCTAACTCACACAGGACCTTCCTGAAGGGGTGTTACCATGGGACCCAGTGATCAGCTGACTCTTCCCCTTTACCCAGGTTGTGTCCTCCCATTGGGTATTTGGTTACTATTCAATCCTATGGGAGGTGTAATGCAGGTGTGAGGCTCACTAGGTGGCGCTGTGTTGTGAGACTCAGGACCCTCTGCTATGTCACACAGACTATAAAGCAACAGAAAATAATGCAATACAATTATGACAGAGATCACCCTCAGCCAGAGGCGTAGCTAGTGGGGGGGCCGAGGGGGCGGCTGCCCCGGGCCCACTGACATTGTAGGGCCCATCCTGGGGCCACCATTAATACAGCTTTTACTTTTAACTAGATCCTGTCACTTGCTGTCTTGTAAACTGCAAGCCTCTTCAGGCCTGCGGTTTACATAACAACGAAAACACAGTCATCAGCACAGGCGGCTCGATGACGTCACAACATCGCACCTCCTACGCTGAGACACTGACTTCCTGTGCAAGGACCCTGGTGCACAGAGCGCGGGTCAAGAAGAGAAAGTGGTAGCTTCGTTCGTCATGGTCGCTGGTAGGTGAGTATAACTTATATTTGTTTTGCTTTAGCTTAGTTGTGGGTATTTTAATAGTATAAGGGGTTGTTAGGAGGGGGGAATTATAACTATAAGGGAGGGGGCATTATGAACATAAGGGGCGTCATTTATATAAGGGTTATTACAGGGTACAAGGGGGGAGGTTATTTATATTAGGAGGTATTATGACTATAAGGGGGTGGTCATCGATATAAGAGGTCATTAGGGGTGCAGTATGTATGTCAGGGGGAATTAGGGGCATAATATGAGGGGGCAATTAATTTAATAAAAGTGACACTTGGGCTTTATTAAGACTAAATCCCCATGTAGCGGGCTGCAGCAAAAAAGTGCTGCAGGAAAAACTGCGGCAGTAACATTGTGGTTTTTCCCGTAGCGCTTTTCACAGAAGGGCCACAGATTTTTTCTCTGCAGACTTTCTGCTTCCATTATAACTATAGGGAAACCGCCAGTGTTTCCGTAGGTATAATTGGTTTTGGAAATCGCAGAGTGTCCGCGGCACGCATTTTTCCACAATGTGTGGATGGGATTTGCTAGAATCCCATCCACTTTGCAGGAACTGTAAAATGCGGCATTTTTTTTCCCGTGGCGTTTTTGCCACGTGGGGCCCCATCCCATCCCCACTTTGTGGTAAAATATGTGCAGTGGACAGTCGTGGTTTTGGAAATCGTAGCATTCCTATGGAAACGCTCCCGGTTTCCCTGTAGATATAATTGAAGCAGAAAGTCCGCAGAGGAAACCTCTGCGAACTTTCTGTGCAAAGCGCAGTAGGAAGAACAGCGCTTTTTTGCTGCGGGACGCCACATGGGGCCTTAGGTTTAAAGAGTTTTCCAGCTCATTTTTAATTGATGATCTATCCTCAGAATAGATCATCAATAAGGGATAAGTGATTCCCCACTGATCAGCTGTAAGAAGGGGTTATGGCGTCTGTTTATATCACACGCTGTCTGTTTATAGTGACTGTGTGATGTAATTCCAGCCTTGTCACATAGACGTGTATAGGACGAGGCTGTAGTTACATGACATGGCCGCTATGAGAGGAATGACACTATGTAAACAGAGAAGCGGTCACGGCACTTACACAGGTACCACAGTTCATTCAAACGGCTGATCCTGGGGGTCCCGATTATTGGAACCCCATTAATTATTTTTACCTTTTGTTTACTTTTTAATTAGGAAACACCTGGGGCATTATTAATAAGGGGCACTATTTAAAGTGGGTACACAGGGAAGTTATTAATTTAAAGATGCACTTGTGGGTATTATTATGGGGGGTTATATTATATATTTTATAATTGGGGGTAGCAGCAGAATGGGGGCTTTGTGTAGGTGAGGATAATGTGGGTCAGGTGCCTGGAAAAGTAAGGAGCCAAAAATGTCTGTGCTGCAAACTTTACAGAGACTGGAAGAAATGGTCATGGCGGTTCAGATGAAAGAGACGGGGAATGTGAACGATTAGTCAGAGACGTCACCGGTAAGTCACTAAATGTTACTGCACTGTATTTGCCTAAATCATCTGCAGAGCCCTGTGTAGATCCGATATATACCACTATACGGTCACCGTATATACCTAAGTTGGGGGCCCACTTGGACATGTTTGCCCCCCCCTGTGCTGAACCCCTAGCTACGCCTCTGCCCTCAGCCCAGCCACAGCCAGTTCTGGTATGCCACATACTCCCCCTCTTTCACTGAGCTGACCTCTGCAACGGGCTGGAGTGAAGGTGAGAAATGTAACATAATGTTAATAAATACGGATAAAGTGCAAATGTCACTAACAGCTTAGAAAAATATAAAACTTAGAAACTTGAGGTAAGACCTCTCGGTATAGTCCTGGAATGTCCATGAGAAGTCAGAAAGATAACGGACAGATAATTAAATGCAGACTTATGGAACCTTTTGGCGGTACCATCAGACAGCCCATATAGAAACAATAGTAGTGTAAATGGTATCAGAGGCTCTCTGGCACAAATATCGTGAGTGTCCATTATCATGAGGGTCTCTCTGAGAAACAATAAACAGTCCTTTCTGTAAACAAGAGGAGGCACTCTAGCATGAATGTCCATACCGCAATGGGGTAACAGAACTTTCTTGGCTCAGTGAGCCAGGCACTGTAGCTTGGATTGTTGCATATAAATGTAAATACTATATTACATGGAGATATATTTAAATATACAGGAAAAACATTAATGTCATCAGAGCAGGAATAACATATAAACAGAAGCAGAGACAGTTAACCTCTTTTACCCAAGGACAGCAATGGCATCACTATAGCATGTTGGAGGTATGCCTTTTGTGGTACACTCAGAACATCTAAGTGGAACAAGATTTGGATCAGGAACAGAGTCACTGAAATCGATTACTGTTGAAGGATTCTCTTGCACTAGAGTAACAATTGGTGGGTAGCAGCTAAATGGTAATAGTTTAGGCGCCCACATAAGCTCAGTTAATGTTGGGGGTCTCTCTGTCGCTTCAGGCAGTGACAAGATCTCTGTACTCGTCGTCTCAGCTGGGGGCACCTCTGTGGGTAGTCCTTCTTTAAGGCACAGCTTCAGACGGTTTCGGTGTACTACTTGGGGCTGTCTCCCAGGTTTAGAGATCTCATACACGTCGGATTCAGGATATGATATGGAGATGACGCTGTATGGTTCTTTCTCCCAAAATGGATCCAATTTCCCACTCTGATGGTTATTCCTTAACCATACACGGTCACAAACTTTCAGGGGCGCTGCATGGGCGTGATGGTTGTTATCCTCCTGTTGTCTCCTACGAACCTCATCCATGCACGTTTCAACAATCTCTTTAGCTTCCTCCATACACCGGCGGTGTTCAACAACCCAGTTTGTTATGGGAAGTGGGTTGATGGTGTTAGGGACCTTCATTCCAAGGGTTAAGTCTGAAGGAAGTTGACCTTGTCTTCCAAAGATTAGATAAAACGGTGCGTATCCCATAGATGTTTGGGGTGTGGTGTTGTAAATATAGGCCAAGTCCTTGATACGCTCAGTCC
Source organism: Leptodactylus fallax (assembly GCA_947044405.1). Classification (NCBI taxonomy): domain Eukaryota; kingdom Metazoa; phylum Chordata; class Amphibia; order Anura; family Leptodactylidae; genus Leptodactylus; species Leptodactylus fallax. The sequence continues at coordinate 1,481,989 of CAMRHE010000386.1, read as the reverse complement.
ACTCAACATCAGGTGTAACTGCAGCTGTTCTTAGCATGCCGATGATCACTTGATTTGCCTTCTTGCACATCCCATTCCCTTGTGGGTGATATGCTGTAGTTCGCAACTTCTTGCAGTCTTGGAACTGACACAGCTCACGGAACAATTGGGATTCAAACTCCGATCCACGGTCAGTGAGGATATTCTCAGGACAACCGTAATGGCGGACAAACTCTGTGTAGAAGGTCTCAGCCGTAGTTCTCGCTGTAAAATCTCTGACGGGCACGATGACAAGGAATTTGGAATAATGATCCACCATTGTCAGAGCGTAGCTGTAGCCAGAATGTGTGGGACTCAACTTCACATGGTCCAGAGCAACACTTTCACACGGCTTTTGAGTCTTAATTGGATGTAAAAGGGGCCTTCTGATCTCTTTGCCCTTCCACGGTGATACTACAGGCGGGACACTCTCAGCACCAACTCTCAATGTCACTCCTCATTCCAACCCAATAGAAGCGATGACGGATGGTAGCTTCGGTCTTTTGTACACCGAAGTGACCGGATCTGTCATGATATGCCTTAACTATCATCTGTGCATCTCTTCTTGGTACGAGGATATGATGAAGCCTTTCACCTGTGACAGGATCAAGTGTGTTTCTAAGTAGAAGGCCTCGTTGGACAAACAGGCACTTCATTTGTTGCCAAAGTCGTTTTATTTCCACATCATGAGACCTTTCTTTACACGGGTTGGTATTCTTCCTGTAAGGAGGAAATAGGACAACTCTCCTAGAACTCTGCTCTCTTCTTGGAACGTTTTCCACAGAGATGGCTCCTGGAGGGATTCGGCAGCTGTTTTAGCCAGAGATTCTCCTTCTACAGGGACACCAATAGCATTCTGTTGGACAAACTTGTTATAGAATGGTGGCATCTCCACCTCTTCCCAGATGTCATCTCGGGGTGGTTCTTCTCCCACAGGTAACCTTGAGAGTGCATCGGCATTAGCGTTGAACTTGCCACTGCGATACTTGACGGAGAACTTGTAATTCGCTAGTCTTGAGGCCCACCATTGTTCAAGGGCTCCCAGTCGAGCAGTTTCCAGATGCACCAACGAATTGTTATCCGTGTACACGGTAAAGAGTGTGGCAGCCAGGTAGTCTTTAAACTTTTCTGTCACGGCCCAGACAAGCGCCAGAAGTTCGAGTTTGAAAGAACTATAGTTCTGGTTATTCTTCTCCGCTCCTCTCAGACTCCTGCTGGCATAGGCGATGACTCACTCTTTGTTGTCCTGAACCTGGGACAACACTGCTGACTGTAGTCGGGATAGGCCAGAATTGGTGGTTGTGTCAGAAGTGCTTTAAGCGCTTGAAAGCCTTCCTCTTGACGTGCCGTCCAGTCTACTGGAAGCTTTCGTTGTAGTTTTCTCTGGGACAACCGCGTAACAACTCGTTCAGAGGCTCAGCTACTTGGGCAAAGTGTGGTTTGAAACGCCGGTAGTAACCTGCAAATCCTAGGAAGCTTCAGACTTCTTTCATGGTAGTAGGTCTTTGCCAGTTCTGGACTGCAGTGATCTTTTCCGGATCAGGTTGGACACTTTGTACGCTCACGACATGCCCAAGGTAGTGAACTTGGGGTTTCAACAGGTAGCACTTGGAGGGCTTCACCTTTAGGCCGTGCTCTATAAGTACCTTAAATACCTTGAACAGGTTACAAAGGTGTTCTTGGTATGTCCGGGAGAATACAATAACCTCGTCCAGGTACAGTAGCACACTCTGGAAATTCTCATGGCCGAGGCACCTCTCCATAAGCCATTGGAATGGCATGCTATTGAATTCAAAGAGTCCCATCGGGTTTGTAAATGCAGTCTTTTCACAATCAGGTGCCATAGGGACTTGCCAGTATCCACTGGTTAAGTCCAGGGTCGAGAAACAGGTAGCTAATCCCAAAGCCATTAGAGATTCCTCAATCCGTGGCAACGGGTATGCGTCTTTGTGTGTGATGTTGTTGAGTTTACGATAATCCACACAAAATCGCAGGGTGCTGTCTTTCTTCTTGACGAGGACTAGCGGGGATGCCCAGGGGCTTTTACTCTCCCGGATGACCTCAGCATCTTGCATCTCTTGGATCAATTTTTTCACTGGTTGGTACTTTGCTGGTGGTATTGGACGGTGACGCACCTTCATTGGATGGTGGTCGCCAGTCAGAATGTGATGCTGTATGGTCGTGGTCTTACCAAAGTCCAATGGGTCTTTGCTGAACGTCTGTTGATAAAGTTTGGCCACATTGCGGACCCCAATGATGTGCTCTATAGGGGTATAGTGGCATCTCCCACATTAAATTCATCCCACCAGGGCTTCGTGGCTCCATTCTGAAAGTTGTCAGCAGCTTGGGTTGAACGTTGTGTGGCAGTAGAATCACCAGAGAGAACGTCTTCAGGTGCTAACTGGTGTAGCAGGGCCACAGAGTGGAACTTGTGGAGGTTCACGGGAGCATCGCCCAAGTTGACTAGGCGGACAGGAACATGTCCATTGAAAACTGTGACAAGGCTGCGGGCAGCCATGACAAGTGTTTGGCCATCTACCTGTATCGGTTGAAGCAAGGCCTCGTAGTCCTGATTTTCTATGCCTGGACGGGCACGGCACCACACCATAGTTTCTGTTCCAGGCTGTAGGGTTACTGGACTGGTGTCTTGGATATGAACTCGACCAATTTCACCATGTTTGTTGGCGAACTTGTGCTGGACTTTGAGTACACGAATGATCCGCCAAATGGTCTGCTGGTCACTGGGAGAAGCTGTAAGGAGAGAGGCATGCAAGGCATCCAACACTTCTGCAAAGCAATGGCGTAAAACATTCATACCTAATACTGTATTACAACTGCAAACCTCTCATCCTCTACATCAGTGACCATTACACCCTGTCTAGGCAGTTTCAAGTCCCAATCTGGATAGTGGGTTCCCAATAACCCTGCTGTGTTATGGGCTGTCCATTGCTTGCACACAGATTTATCCATGTGTCAGTCATTCTATTCAACACACCTAAGTCCCAATGTTCAAGGAACACCTACTTGCACAGGGTTGTTACCTGAGATTCAGTGTCCACCAACGCTGTCAGAGAAAAGCCGTTCACCTGGATTGTGATGTGTGAGCAGGCTGAGACGAAGCGTGACAATGGCACTGAAGATTCATCTGGGCCCTTCTTCTTTCCTCCCGAAGGGCGGCCTGCTGCGTCGGGGGTGGCCCGTTTAACTGAAAACACTGTGGCCTGGTGTGTCCATACCTATGGCAATAGGTACAGTATGGCCTCTCACTCTGCGGAGATTTTGCTGAAGACAGACGTCTGGGTGGCGGCTCAGGTGAGGTGCCGAGACTTCGCAGAGGATCACTGGATGATGAAGACGGCTGGGTCAGATGATCTAGATGGACGGTGATCTGTTCCATGGCACGGGTCAGATGATTCACTTGGGCCAGAAGGTCATCTCTGGAGTCCGCTGGTGTAGTCTGCACAGCTTGGGCAGCAGGTGAGGTACCTGGAGGTGGTGGCAGGACAACTGGAGGGATGGTTGCAGAGGGTCCAGGTGAGGGAACACAGATGACTGGGCTCGGCTGGGGCTGCTCCTGCTCCAAGGCCTGGATGGCAAGGGCCTTGAAGTCGGCAAATGTGATGCTGGGATGTTGTCCAGCAAGCATTCGCAACTGACTCTGGAGCAATGTGGTAACCGCCCCTTCTATGAAGTGGTCATGCAAGATTTTATTACCAGAAATGTGCATTTCGACGTTTTATGGCCAGATTTGTCTATACTGTTCGGTTGTAATAAATGGATCTCCATATCAACTATTCTAATCCCCCCACCAAAATCCACTTCTCCACCCACCACAGTAGTGTCTCATCTCTGACCTATCTACCCCTATATCTGCCTGTCCTATCCCCCCTCCTCCCCCACATTCCTAGTTTAAATGCTCCACCAAAACCCCCCAACCCCCCCCCCCCCCCCCGCCCCCTTAGAATTCTCTCTACCAACACAGCAGACCCCCTTCCATTCAAGTGCAAGTTATCTGTGGGAAAACAGCTTGTACCCCAGTGAAAAGTCAGCCCAGTGCTCTAGGAAGCCAAACCCTTCTTTCCTGCACCAAGACTTGAGCCATGCATTTAACTCCCTAAGCTCCCGCTGCCTTTCCTGTGTAGTGCATGGCACTGGCAGTATCCCAGAAAAATACAACCTGAATTAGTGTTATTATTACTATTATTAGTGTAAGCTAAAATCAGAAGCAGGTGGAAAACACAGAACACACAGTAGTTTTTGCTGTGATTTCTTTCAAAGCTTCCTGCAAAAATGTATTTTGGGGAAGATATTTTTTGTACATAAGCAAAACTAAAAAAAAATATCAAGGCGTTGTCACTGTATTCAAACAAAGGGTTAATGTGTTAATCTGCTCCATTTACCCCAAATCCATCACTCACAGTACAACTAGTCTCCCCACCCCCAGCCTTCTCTGGAGGATGATTGAATTTCTGGGAGAGATTCTGCTGGCAGAGCCTTGGGAGAAGCTTTTAGTTTAATAACTTTGATTTCTCTTCTCTCAGAATTATTATATTATTAACGGGCAAATTGCCAGAATGACAATTTATGTGCTTGCCTGCTTTAGTTACCATGCAAAAAAAGAGTGACAACCCCCATTATCATTGTTATGCCAGATAGCTGAACTGCTCACTAAATGTGCTAACTCTTAACAAGAACCTATTTTACGTGCTTGCAACGCATGCAGTGTTTTTTTTTTATTATAATTTTGATGATTTTTTTCAAATTGTGTCATTGCGTATATTAAAAAAAAAAAAAATTCAGTTTTCACTATGACTACCAATCCTCACAACAGACTGACCCTACCTGTTCTGTAGAGATCACTTTTTGGCAATCACATCAGTAACATCACAGACAGACTACAAACCCTCTTTAAAAGCTGCAGACAGATGACGATGTGTAATGGTCAAAATTCACCCTCCCTGTGTAGTGAACGCTGCTCAGACCCAAACCACTGACCTATAGAAGTTAATAAATCATATACAGTTTTCTAGGTCTTCTGGCAGATGAACTGCTTACAAAGCATAGTATCAGCTCAGACAAGATGGCTGCCTGCATATACATGTACAGAATTGTAGAGCATAAATCGTGAGGGCAATTGAAAAGTCCAGGAGACAATTAACAACTCTGGGAAGGAGAAAAGTTTGCTACTTACCATCCTATGGTGCCAACACATTCTGCAGTGCTTTACAACTGGGGAGGAAGCCAACAAGTGAAACTACAGTGTAATTGATGAAACAAACAGTGGAATACACAAGGGGGTTTCAAGGTTAAAACTTTACCTTTGCTGAACCTGACCGATCACCACATTCCTAAGTGATGATCATCATCAGGAAAGCAGCCGTTCATTGATTGCAGGTTTAATATAAAAGCGTAATAAAAAAGTTTCCACTGCTCCAGAGCATACCACACAACTTTCAAAGGACAGAAAGAGGGACAGAATGTGCACAAAGAGAAATAGATGGGAACAGGTGGAGTTGTTAGGGACATCAAAGGATCCCTCAGAGTATGTCCTAGAGCTTCTAATTATATATATAAAATCAGGCCTGATGAAGACACACACAGTTTGCTGATGATGTATCAGTGAATTCTAATTTAATGGAGGGAAAAGGTAGTTTAAATATAGTGTATAGACAAAGAACAGGTTGGACTAGTATAATTAGCATAACATGATTGGTTGTAACATAGTTCTGGCACATGACTATTGGATAAGACACAATAGGAGCTGCATTTCATTAGGACTTTCAAGGGGGATGAACTCTCTTATGATACAAGGTCAAAAACTGACATCCCCCACACTATGTATATATATATATACAGTGGGTACGAAAAGTATTCAGACCCCTTTAAATTTTTCACTTCTTTGTTTCATTGCAGCCATTTGCTAAAAGCAAAAAAGTTTATTTTTATTTCTCATTAATGTACACGCAGCTCCCCATCTTGACAGAAAAAAACAGAAATGTAGATATTTTTGCAAATTTATTAAAAAAGAAAAACTGAAATATCAATTGGTCATAAGCATTCAGACCCTTTGCTCAGTATTGAGTAGAAGCACCATTTTGAGCTAGTACAGCCATGAGTCTTCTTGGGAATGATGCAACAAGTTTTTCATATCTGGATTTGGGGATCCTCTGCCATTCTTCCTTGCAGAACCTCTCCAGTTCCATCAGGTTGGATGGTGTACGTTGGTGGACAGCCATTTTCAGGTCTCTCCAGAGATTCTCAATTGGGTTGAGGTCAGGGCTCTGGCTTGGCCAGTCAAGAATGGTCACAGAGTTGTTTCGAAGCCACTCCTTTGTTATTTTAGCTGTGTGCTTAGGGTCATTGTCTTGTTGGAAGGTGAACCTTCGGCCCAGTCTGAGGTCCAGAGCACTCTGGAAGAGGTTTTCTTCCAGGATATCTCTGTACTTGGCCGCATTCATCTTTCCTTCAATTGCAACCAGTCGTCCTGTCCCTGCAGCTGAAAAACACCCCCATAGCATGATGCTGCCACCACCATGTTTCACTGTTGGGATTGTATTGGAAAGGTGATGAGCAGTGCCTGGTTTTCTCCACACATAGCGCTTAGAATTAACACCAAAAAGTTCAATCTTCGTCTCATCAGACCAGAGAATCTTATTTCTCATGGTCTGGGAGTCCTTCATGTGTTTTTTGGCAAACTCTATGCGGGCTTTTGTATATCTTGCACTGAGGACAGGCTTCCTTCGGGCCACTCTGCCATAAAGCCCCGACTGGTGGAGGGCTGCAGTTGATTTTGTGGAACTTTCTCCCATATCCCTACTGCATCTCTAGAGCTCAGCCACAGTGATCTTTGGGTTCTTCTTTACCTCTCTCACCAAGGCTCTTCTCCCACGATTGCTCAGTTTAGCTGGACGACCAAGTCTAGGAAGAGTTCTGGTCATCACATTTAAGGATTATGGAGGCCACTATGCTCTTAGGAACCTTGAGTGCTGCAGAAATTCTTTTGCAACCTTGGCCAGATCTGTGCCTTACCACAATTCTGTCTCTGAGCTCCTTGGGCAGTTCCTTTGACCTCATGATTCTCCTTTGCTCTGACATGCACTGTGAGCTGTGAGGTCTTATATAGACAGGTATGTGCCTTTCCTAATCAAGTCCAATCAGTTTAATTAAACAAAGCTGGACTCCAATGAAGGAGTAGAACCATCTCAAGGAGGATCAGAAGGAAATGGACATCATGTGAGTTAAATATGAGTGTCACAGCAAAGGGTCTGAATATTTATGACCATGTGATATTTCAGTTTTTCTTTTTTAATAAATTTGCAAAAATATCTACATTTCTGTTTTTTTTCTGTCAAGATGGGGTACTGAGTGTACATTAATGAGAAATAAAATGAACTTTTTTTCCTTTTAGCAAATGGCTGCAATGAAACAAAGAGTGAAAAATTTAAAGGGGTCTGAATATTTTCCGTACCCACTGTATATATTATAAAAGATAAAGATAAGACATACTAGGTGTCAAACAGCTTCTGGAATGTGGCCTTCGTGATAAGAAGCAGCTTACACAGAGAATATATTATCTACATTCCTAAGCACCCTGGCTTAATTACCCACCACAGAGTTACATACTAATACTGTATATATACATAAAAGATACACAAAATGGATGACAGATGCAAAATGGAGGATTACCTCTAACATTTCCCCCTTTACTACAGAAATTCACATTTAGGTACTTCAGTGACCTAATGTAAGACTGCTGGACTTTATTTTATTTCCATCACCAGATTCCCCTCATGCACTTCTGTATTACAACCTAATCTCAATACCTTTCCTCATAGGTACCTTTCATATTTTGGTCGGCTCATCCTTTTGCATATGCACTGTAATAGCTTAAAGAAGCAAAATAACCATAAGCAAAACAGGGTTATAGGTGCAGATCCAACAGTCTTTAGGTTTCCTTTCAGGATCCATATCCTTTATCAGGACCTGGTGGTGTGTAATTAGTTTATTGTCCCTAAGAACATCATTCAGTAGGGTGGGGACACCATCGTGACAACAAGGCTTTCCTTGTAGTTTTACAGCTGTACTGGTTGAAAGCAGGACCTGGAAGGAACCATCGTATCAAGGCCCTTCTCACGTGTGTCTTTATCACCATCAATCTCCAGGTTGTAACTTAGGGGTTCCTTGGTTCCTTCCACTGACTCAGGATCTGGAAGGAAGGAGAAAACTCGAGAGTGTACAAATACAAGTGACAAATATTCGGTCCACAGTTTCCCTGTCTCTTCCATAGCTTTTTGGATTTTCATTTAGAGGGTACTATTTAGCCTCTTCACTACTCTGGGGATGGTATGGGGTAAGAAACACTTGATGTATCCCCCGGCCTTTGTTATTTCTCTCATTACCTATCTTGTAAAGTGAGTTCTATTATCACTTCGATGGTCTCGGGGATCCCATACCTGCACACTACTTCTTTCAGCAGTTTATCTGCAGTTCCTTTTGCGGTGGCTTTCTGCACCGTATACGCCTCAGGCCATCCTGAAAAGAGATCAATACACACAAGCACGTACTCATACCTTCCCACCCTTTGGTAACTGTATATAGTTAACCTGCAATCTCTGAAACAGGTACAAGGGCTTCGGGGCATGCTTTTCAGAGGAACCTTTCACTTCTTGGCCTATATTGTGTTTGACACATGTTATACAGGCTTACACGTATCTGACTGCAGTGATGCTAAAACCTGCAGCTATCTATCATCTGTTCACCAGGTCACACATGGCTACTTTCGAGTGGTGCTCTTGAGATGATTGTTCCATCATTGGGAACAATGCTCTCTGTAAACATACCCTCTTATCACTGGCCATCAGGACTTGTTCATCCTTTTTTCCTCCTTGTGGTTCCCAAGTCGTCTTTGTCTTCTGAGCCATTTTGGTCCTGCAGTATTTTTAGAACCTGAAATGAGAGCTGAGAGTTTTGGTCCAGTATAGTGACCACCTATTTTGAGGCATGTTCCCTAGGCTTTTCTGCAGCTAGTTTTGTGGCAGCATCTGCCCACATGTTGCCTCTACTTTCTTTTGTATCAGCCATGGTGTGCACCTTGACTTTAACTATACCCACCTGTTCGGGTAGCAGCAAGGTCTCCATCAGTTCCTGAACAGCCTGGAAATCTTTTTTTTTTAGGCTTAACATTAAATGTACAGAAAACTCTTGCTCTCCAGATCGGACCATAGTCCTGCGCTATACCAAAAGCATAGCGGGGTTAACCTCAGCCATTTTACACTGTTTCAGTGAATGCTTTTAATTCCTCTTCTTGAGCTGAAACCTGTGGGGTTCTGTAATGGTTCTGCTTGGTTTACCCTTGTTTTACCTCGTGTTCAGTGACCATGGCATATCCGGTGTAGAATTTGCCATTCTTCCCAAATCGAGAGCCTCTTGTTTGTAATTGAATTTCGGCTACACCCGTCTCCTGCACCTTTGTTTCTCTCCACTCCTCTAACAGTTAATCTTAGCCTTGCCTGTGTGCTTCACAGTCTGTCTACCAATCAAGTCTGGGACTGTTTCTGGACTTCCTATAAACAGGTCATCTGTTCACACATGGTCGCTGGCTATTTTAACTCTGTCCTGTGACCTTGTCCTTGCTAAGCTGTTCCTTTGTTATTGTATTGTATTACTCACCTCTGACCTTTGGCTTCCTTTTTACTACTCTTTTGGATTAAGATAGGGTACTGCTTTGTCTCTCTGGTTTTGACCCTTGGCTTGCTGGCTCCTCTTCTGTGTTGTTAGTCTTGTCTTGTTCTTTGTTACACTTATTTCTAGGAAGGGTTTTTGCTGCCCAGTTGCTCCTGTCATTAGGACAGTGTGGCAAGTAGGCAAGGACAGGGGCTGGGTCGAGTTTAGGGCACACTGTCTCTGTCATTCCCTTTCTCTCAGGTTTCTGCAGCAGCACTGGGGAATTGCTCAACTGGCAATTCCCTTACAAGTTTTCAGTTGTATGCAATCATGTTGTCAGCAGAAAATACTTGTGTGTATTAATTGTCTGACTCTCCTTTCTTCCCCCCCAAACCTATTGGTAACAGGGTAAAGGGATTTTTAGTGATGTGCAGCGTGCAAAGGTGACATTAGAAGGCATAAATAAGACACATTGTAGTCTGAATCATCCAGCCATTCCCATCTGTGTTTCTAATGCTAGATTTATTACCCCTTGATAACAGTTTCTTTTTTCTTTTTTTCTCTTATCATGCAAGCAGCTACTCATCCCACACATAGCTGCGCTGGCTCTTCCCCCCTGTATCTCACAGCTATAGTACTACATAGCCCAGAAAACCTGCAATACATAGTTTTTAAAGTGCCAGCGGCTTATTTATAACAATCCCAAGTAAATTCAGTATTCTACAACTTCTAAACACTCCAGAATTACAAACAATTCAATTATGTTAGTAAATACTCAAAATATATCAGCAGAGAAAGCAGAATCCTTAAATAAGGAATCAAGTCTATCCCCTGGTCACCATAACAGAAATTATGAACAAAAGACATTACAGACCAGATATGTGAGTGACTTCTGATTCACTTATTCAGATGTCTAGCACCATGTGACTGGTCCCAGGATTGCAGGACTGACTGCAATGCCTACCTGTACATGTTAGGGGAGTTCTATGCCCCTTGAAGTAAAACAGTCCACGTGTATTGTTTACCCCTATGGTGCCTATATGAATCCATGCATTACTATCCCATTAGTATGACCAGGGCTGATAAATACCTGATATTCTTTAGTATAAAAAAAAAAAAAAACCTTTTTCTTTAGTCATCGAAGAAAACCCAATCCAATTTTTATATTACCTAAAGAAATATAAAGTCCATGTGAGATACTTGATACACACAAACCCCCATATACACTGACTGAGTACATGCGATATACAGGTGCATCTCAATAAATTAGAATATCTTTAAAAAAGTGACTTCCTATATTTTCTAGATTCCTTACACACAGAGTGTTCTATTTCAAGTGTTTTATTTCTATAAATGTTGATTATGTACTGTATTACAGGTAATGAAAACCAAAATCTAAGAAAATTACAATATTGTAAAAAAAATTCAGTATTGTAAATTCAGTGTGTCACCTGCCAAGGTTTCCTAAGCCTTTAAATGGTCCCTCAGTCTGGTTCAGTAGGACACACAATCATGGAAGACGCTGATTATGAATTGAATTACTGAATCATTGACATGAATGAACATTTCAAAAATATTCTAATTTATCAAGTACATCCCATGTTCACCAAAACACACATATATGTATTCAACAATGGAAAGAACTTCTTTTACTTTTTCCTGAAAGGGTGAGGTGTGGCTGCAAGGGGCTGCTCTTGTGTAATATATGCCACCCTTTCATATCCACTTGTCACCATCCCCTGTGGGCTAGTCAGCAGTCAATATCTTCGTCTGCTTGCTGTGGAGACTGAACATGTGACAATACAGACATGGACAAACAGAACATGTATACATAACAGACACGTGTGACATGTACATATAACTGACACACGTAAGGGCCCATTCACTTCTATGAACTCTCCATTCAAACATACAAACTTCACATTGGAGCTCCAGACAAAACAAAAACCACAAAAATTCCAAAAACCAAATGCATTAAATTCAAGTGGCCAAAAAACAAAACAAATGCGCATTAAATAAAAAAAAAAAAAACTAGGAAATTGTCTACACTAAAAACAAATTTTTCATATCTTTTGTATAGTGATATTACTTATTGTCTCTGGATGGCCAAATCTTATTCTTCATCTCCTACAAATAAACACAGAGTTAGTCATATTTCCCGCCCAGCTAGATATTGAGGGGAAAAAAAAACATGTAAGTAGGCACCTTCGTCTTCTCACTGATTTGTATATTGCTGTAAAATAAACATAACATCGATGAGCTCAAATTTGTGTCATTAATCCAATTTTAAAGATATTACCATGAGGGAAGAAAACTCAATCTGGGAAACCTTTTCTGAACAAAGGACACTGCAGACATTCCAGATATGCCTTAATGTTCACACCCAAACCTCACTACACATCACCAGTGAGCAGGGACTTATATATATATATATATACACAGTGAACCTCTCCTAGAAAGACCATCTCCCTGGAGAGGTCTTACACAAAAATATCTCAATGCACATGCATATATACACACATATGCACACACATATATATACACCCATGCACATACCTACACCTAACCTGCATTATCCTCACCACAAAATATATCATATTTCCACTTTCATAGCAAATCTTTTATACATTTTATGTCCAATCAGTTCCCCCAGACTTTCTCCCTATGTGTAACGTCTCTGCCTGTTCAGGTCTCTGTGCCACCCTCCGCTTGCACCCTGCAGCGCAGGAGGCATGTTCACTTTCATTCCTTGTTTAGGGTTCTTGTTGCTCTGTCTGATCACGGCTCTACTACCTCTTCTCTGTAATTGAATTTCAGCCACACCCATCTCCTGCACCTTTGTTTCTCTCCGCTCCTCTAACAGTTAATCTTAGCCTTGCCTGTGTGATTGACAGCCTGTCTATGAATCAAGTCTGGGACTATTTCTGGACTTCCTATAAACAGGTCATCAGCTCACACATGGTCGCTGGCTATTGTGATTCTGTCCTGAGACTTTGTCCCTGCTAGCTCCTCTTCTGCTATTATTGTATTCTGACTTCTGACCTTTGGCTTCCCTTGTGACTGCTCTTTAGGATTTCGATTTGGTACTGCTTTGTCTCTCTGGTTTTGACCCTTGGCTTGCTGACTCATCTTCTGTGTTGTTTGTCTTGTTCTGTGTTACACTTATTCAGAGAAGGGATCATCACCAAGTTGTCCCTGTCATTAGGACAGTCGTGGCAATTAGGTAGGGACAGGGGCTGGGTCAAGTTAGGGCTCACTGTTTCTGTCTTTCCTTTCTTCCCTTGTTTCAGCAGCAGCACTGGGGAATTGCTCAACTGGCAATTCCCTTACACTATCTCTTTATCTAGTCACCACTCACATAGTACTAAACCAACAAACTATTAACACAATGCTATGTGCAGACCACATTAACCCTTTACCTGGACTGTGAGTGGTTGATCACTATACACTTCCTTACCCTAAGGAAAATATACAAACACTTAGTTCCTTATTTCTGTAACCATCCTTTTCTATATCCTTATTCACTTTTATCCAACTGTCCAACATTTAACTTAACTTGTGATTCTTCACCCAACCTCCATGAGTGGAGCCAAATTCTTCCCAATGACTACTATTCAGTAGTCCAGTACAACCACACCCTGACTTCTCCTACTATCTCTTGGGCTGCCATCCACACTTGCAAAAATCTGCAAAGAGGAGTGGACCAAAATTCCTCCTGACATCAACTGCAAAAAACGTCTGACTGCTGTGCTTGCCAACAAGGGTTTTGCCACCAAGTATTAAGTCTTGTTTGCCAGAGGGATCAAATACTTATTTCTCTCTGCAAAATGCAAATAAAGTTATAAAATTTATACAATGTGATTTTCTGGATTTTATTTTTGATATTCTATCTCTCACTGTTAAAATTAACCTACCCTTAAAATTATAGACTGTTCATGTCTTTGTCAGTGGGCAAACTTACAAAATCAGCAAGGGATCAAATACTTATTTCCTTCACTGTATATAATGCTCCATAGCAGCCCCACATGGTGTCTAATGCTCCACAGTGGACCCACATGGTAACATGGTATATAATGCTCCACAGTGGCCCCACACAGTATAATGCTACATAGTGGCCCCACATGGTATAAAAATTTCCCCTGGGCCCTCACACAGTATAATGCTCCACAGCAGCCCAACACAGTATAACATGCTCCCCAGAGGTGCCCCCAGTATAATTGTCCACAGTGGCCCACACAGTATTAAATGCTCCAAAGAACTTCAACCTGCTTCAGTCGAACCAATTGAAATTTGCTTTGAAAAATATTTATGTTTGGCCCTTCGGTTGTTTAGGTGCTGTTATTTTACTCTGGGGTCTCCTTAGACCCCAGAGTATAATAAGTGGAGGCCCAGGGGAAGTAAATAAAAATAACAGACAGTTATACTTACCTTGCCTCACATTTCCTGGTCATCCTTGTGGAGTTTGGTTGTATCAGGCTGGTGTCCTCTTCAAGCCTGCGGCTGACGTCACAGCCGCAGGCTTGAAGAGGACACCTGGGGTGATCACAGGCCTCAGGACACCTGAGGCCTGTGATCACCCCAGGTGTCCTCTTCAAGCCTGCGGCTGTGACGTCAGCCGCAGGCTTGAAGAGGACACCTGGGGTGATCACAGGCCTCAGGTGTCCTCTTCAAGCCTGCGGCTGACGTCACAGCCGCAGGCTTGAAGAGGACACCTGGGGTGATCACAGGCCTCAGGACACCTGAGGCCTGTGATCACCCCAGGTGTCCTCTTCAAGCCTGGGGTGATCACAGGCCTCAGTGGTGACCCCAAGGTGCATGATATCAGATGTAGGCTGGAAGAGGCCAGAAGATGACACTGGGGACTGCTGGACTCATAGGAGCGGTGAGTATAAATATTTGTTATTTTCCTCACCTCCCCTGGGCAGGCTACTATTGGAATGGGGTAATAGACTCAAAGGATAGGGTATTGTAGATATATCAAAAAAATGTATATAAAATATAAATTTTATTAATTATAGATAAAATAATAGACATGAAGGAGACGAGACATAAATCGTGAGTCATCGGTGTGAGGGACAAAGACTCATTCACAGTTAAATGTATCAGTTCGGATGTACAAATATCTTCATAAATTTCTTTGAATTTGACACAAAACAGCAAGTGTGTTGTCAATTGACAGGTGTCTGCATGGTGGACTTGGAAATCAATACATACAAATATCCCCGAGGATAGTTATGGGGAAATAGATACTGATTAAATGTAACCCTACTAGGGCAGATGGACCATTCCCGGGGTCTTAATCATCAGAGTCGGCTATAGTTCTGGGGTAACCAAAATTAACAGGGAGTCCAAAATATAAGCCTACTACACCCCCATACAGTCTACAGTAGGGGTAGAGCCTGAATCTCCCTTAGGTTGAATGCCCAGAGTCAGACACACAATGACATACAGTATATTGAACTTTTCAACCTTTTGTCACATTTCAGGCTTCAAACATAAGGATATAAAATTTTTATTTTTTGGTGAAGAATCAACAACAAGTGGGACACAATTGTAAAGTGGTTATTTTATTGGTTATTTTAAACTTTTGTAAAAAATAAAAAACTGAAAAGTGGGGCATGCAATATTATTCGGCCCCTTTACCTTCAGTGCAGCAAACTCACTCCAGAAGTTCAGTGAGGATCTCTGAATGATCCAATGTTGTCCTAAATGACTGATGATGATAAATATAATCCACCTGTGTGTATTCAAGTCTCCGTATAAATGCACCTGCTCTGTGATAGTCTCAGGGTTCTGTTTAAAGCGCAGAGAGCATCATGAAGACCAAGGAACACACCAGGCAGGTCCGTGATACTGTTGTGGAGAAGTTTAAAGCTGGATTTGGATACAAAAAGATTTCCCAAACTTTAAACATCCCAAGGAGCACTGTGCAAGCGATCATATTGAAATGGAAGGAGTATCAGACCACTGCAAATCTAAAAAAAGACCCGGCCGTCCCTCTAAACTTTCATCTCAAACAAGGAGAAGACTGATCAGAGATGCAGCCAAGAGGCCCATGATCACTCTGGATGAACTGCAGAGATCTACAGCTGAGGTGGGAGAGTCTGTCCATAGGACAACAATCAGTCGTACACTGCACAAATCTGGCCTTTATGGAAGAGTGGCAAGAAGAAAGCCATTTCTCAAAGATATTCATAAAAAGTCTTGTTTAAAGTTTGCCACAAGCCACCTGGGAGACACACCAAACATGTGGAAGAAGGTGCTCTGGTCAGATGAAACCAAAATCGAACTTTTTGGCCACAATGCAAAACAATATGTTTGGCGTAAAAGCAACACAGCTCATCACCCTGAACACACCATCCCCACTTTCAAACATGGTGGTGGTAGCATCATGGTTTGGGCCTGCTTTTCTTCAGGTAAGATGGTTAAAATTGATGGGAAGATGGATGGAGCCAAATACAGGACCATTCTGGAAGAAAACCTGTTGGAGTCTGCAAAAGACCTGAGACTGGGACGGAGATTTATCTTCTAACAAGACAATGATCCCAAACATAAAGCAAAATCTACAATGGAATGGTTCACAAATAAACGTATCCAGGTGTTAGAATGGCCAAGTCAAAATCCAGAGCTGAATCCAATCGAGAATCTGTGGAAAGAGCTGAAAACTGCTGTTCACAAACACTCTCCATCCAACCTCACTGAGCTCGAGCTGTTTTCCAAGGAAGAATGGGCAAGAATCTCAGTCTCTCGATGTGCAAAACTGATAGAGACATACCCCAAGCGACTTGCAGCTGTAATCGCAGCAAAAGGTGGCGCTACAAAGTATTAACTTAAGAGGGCCGAATAATTTGGCACGCCCCACTTTTCAGTTTTTTATTTTTTACAAAAGTTTAAAATATCCAATAAATTTCGTTCCACTTCATGATTGTGTCCCACTTGTTGTTGATTTTTCACCAAACAATTAAAATTTTATATCCTTATGTTTGAAGCCTGAAATGTGGCAAAAGGTTGAAAAGTTCAAGGGGGCCGAATACTTTCCCAAGGCACTGAATAGCCCTCACACAGCGAAGACAACTCCTGTCAGGGTATATCCTTACATACACAGCCACCGGACTTGTAATGCACACAGCTACCGATGTACAGTCATGGATACGGTTACACACAGCCAAATAGTGCAGCGTGCTATATCCCGGTGTAACAGGCCATAGTATACCCACAGTCCAGACTATACCTAGGCTAGATTATACTGCGCAAAATTCAAAAGCTGCAGCCAGAGAAGCAAGAAATGGCGGCTGGCGGAGACATGGAAGAGGGACAGAGGAGGGTCAGGACATGCTGGGTGGTATGTAAATTTATTTATTTTTTTCTCAGCGATTTCTCGTTAGCGATAAGTCACTTATCGCTCAATGCAAGGAACAACTATCTGGGACAACAAATTGCCCAATAGTCGTGCCGTGTATTGGGACCTTTACATTAGCAAGTCCTTGCTACAATATAAACGTTTAAAGGTAAACACTGATAACAACATTACAATGATCAGGCTTATTTTCCAGATGAAGTGCATGTTCTGTTGTTGACTGCAGACTGAAGCTTGCACGATATGTCAACCAATCCATGGAGTCAGTGACATTCATGTAGATGATGATGTCGCAACTCAACAGATTCGCTGTAGCCATGATCTGTGTATCAGTTGTCCAGACTCTATCACAAGACATTCCAGAGATGTTTACAGATTCATTCACATTTTGGTTCAAGTAGCCCTGTAGTGTTTTTGTCAAATCAGTTTTCATGTGGTGGATGACTTTATCTCTAAGAAAGGAGTGGTTGTCCTCTGTTTCTGTCAGGATGTAGCTGATGGCCCACAATTAGCAGTTCCCATCACCTTTGGTTTTGTGTAGGTCCCTTGTGCAGCCATAGTGTACAAGCCTACCAAACGTAAGGCCAAGAGTGGTGGCTAAGATACTTCCTTCCTGAACTTGGTAGTTGGTTGAAAGTCTTAGTTTGCTTGTGTTTCTGTGTGGCAAAGTCACTGGGATAATCATCATGAGACTGGAGTGGTGAAGAAGTCTCTTCATCCTGGTAAATCTTAAGGTTGCTGGCGTAGTAGGTGTTGCTCAGTATCTTGCCAGTCTTATTGTTCTTAAGTTTTTCTCGTCCCTTGGTCAAGGATTCCACAACTAAGTAGGGTCCAATCCAGCGTGGTTCCATCTTTAAACCCATGCGATGAATATAGTGCTGATTCTGATATAAACAATGGTACCAGCAGTGATTTCTTTGTTGCTGTTGTGTCGGCGATCAAAAGCACGCTTCTCGTGTTCCTGGGCAGAGTGGATGTTGGTACTGACGGTTGGGAGGAGCATTTTAAGAATGGTAATCAGGGTTGGCATCATCTGAAATGGGCATGGAGTCCACAGTGTCATTTTCTGAAGGATTGAGGTCCATAGGAAGCTTGGCCTTGTGCCCATACATTACCTCAAATGGAGTGCAGATGGTTGAGGCATGCACAGATGTGTGATAGGCAAACAGAACTCCAGGGATGAACTGATCCCAGTTGTTTCCTTAGTCATTGACAAGCTTACTAAGAGATTCTTTGAGTGTTCAATTGTCACGTCCCCGATGGCCATTTGTTTGTGGGTGGTAGGCAGATGAAATGCTGATGTTTGAAAATGCTTCATCAGGTTGTCGACTACCAAGTTCACAAACTCTCAGCCCTTATCGCTAATAAGAGTGTCCATACAGCCAAGGCGGCAAATAACGGAGTAGAACAAAATTGCTACTGACTTAGCACTCTTATCTGGAACAGCTGTTGCTTGAATCCACTTAGAGGAATGATCAGTGGCAGCAACTATATATTTAAAAGTCAGAAGAAGCAAATAGCGGTTCTCACATCCAGGATAAAAAGTCTTCTTTATTAAATACAGGTTAAAACAGGCATGACTGGGAGGCAAACAAACTAGAGCAACGGGCCGTTTCGCGCTAACACGCGCTTCTACAGGCTGATGACTGACCTACCTGCAGGGACGTCATCATATAGAGACGTCCCCGCAAGTGGGCAGGTCAGTGAACAACCAATGCCCATCAGACAGGTTCAAAAGAGAAGTGCGCAAGCGCTGTTGTCACGGCATCTGGACAACGCTGACTATAAAAGCAACATTAAAATACATGCCAGGCCCCATTTTTCAAATCTATGTGTCAATTTATGTGGTAATAACTTTTAGACGCTTTAAGTTATCAAAGTGATTCTGAGATTGTTTGTTTTTTATGACACATTGTACTTCATGTTAGTGGTAAATTTTGGTTGATATGTTTTGTCTTTGATTATGAAAAAATAGTAAATTTTGTGAAAATTTGGAAAAAAATGCAGTTTTCAAACTTTGAAATTTCATGCCTTTCATATAGATAGTGATACTACCCACATTTCTTCATATATATATATATATATATATATATATATATATATAGTGAGTGTGTGAACCCAGAGGGCGCTATTGAGCGACCCAGGGCCAGGCCCTCAGCCACACCTTTGGGTGGGGCGTAACTCCAGAGGGCTGGGGGAAACCTGCAGGAAGCAGGAAGTCGTGGACCCAGCCAAAGACAGACAAGGCAGTCTGTTCCCAGAGGGCTGGGGTCCTGAGAGGACTTACTGAGCCAGGCTTCTTGTTGCCCCAGAGATCAGTCAGGGAGCAAGCCGTGAGTTAGGGCCTATGTGTGGCCTAGGTCATTTATTATTTTGTGTATGTTTCCTAAGCTGAATAAAAGACATTTTGTTTTGAATTGGCACCGTCTGAACGCTGTCTCTCCGGCGCCCAGTACCACAACCACCGCTGTCGGGTCCAGGAGTCTGCCGCCATTGAGATTAATCCCCCCAAATTGTCACAGATGGTGGAGGATGCGAGCAAGTCCTGGAAGACAAGTGTTTGGTGACTGCAGTACTGCTAAGTGTGCATTGTGGCCTACAGCTGGAAGAAATCTGTGATTTCGACTGAGAAACACAGGAAGGGGTGAGTGGAACTGCAACATAGAAAATTGTGTGCAAAACTGGTGAAAGTAAAGCTGGAAGAGGAATCCAGGGAATGGGCTTTGTGTATACTGTGGCTCAGAAGTCTGTAAAGTGCTTGCTGATGGCAAGAAAGTAAGCAATGTGTGTAGAAGCTGGATATTGCAAACAGTCTATGTGAAAGGCTATGGTGCCATGTTGGTGTTTTCTGTGGAAGACAGAAGAAAATGCAGAAAATAGCAAAAAAAAAGTTGCTGCCGGTTGAACCCAAGGTTGCTGTGGAATATTGTGTAATCTTGTTAGTAAACCATGGGCAAGAAAAAGAGAATTTCAGCTTGTAAAAAAGCAGATAAGTTATGCACATGTTTATTAGTGCAGCAGTCTAAATGCAGTGAGACACAAAACCCGGAACAGAGCATGTGGAGTGCAAGTAAAGATGATGAGTTGCATGAGAGTGACTTAGTTTTTCTGAAGCACCTCTGTTCTATGAATGAATATGTCCCTGTTGACTCTATGTTTCATACTGGAGTGCATCAAAGCGCCAAAGATGAAAATATTATGGTGCAGCAGCTTCAAGATGAGATTAAAACCATCAGGTTCATTTATGAAGATGAAATATCTGATTGGAGGTGGCAACTTGAGGTATCAGAAAAAGAGAACCTTAAGTTAAAGAAAGAGCTTGAGACTATAAAGAGTTCATATCCTAGTCATTGTGAAAATGTGGTGCTGGGTTTGCCTGGAATGGACTGTGTCACTGAGAAGGAGTTTGCTGAAATGAAATGTGCTCTATCTAATAAAGTTATACAGAGTGTAGAGCAAAAGCAAGTGCTTGAGAAGCAATTGCAGGATTTAAAGGAGCAGCATGTTCAAGACTCCATTGCCAAAGAGAGTGTCATTGAAAAATTAAGAGATGACCTTGAAACTGTTAAATGTGAGAGAAGTGAATTTTTGCAGTGTCAGTCAGAATGTCTGGATGACCAAGTCAGGAAGTGTGAAAAACTTTCGTCTACATTAACTGACAAAGAAAATGAAATTGCAGAGCTGAGGAAGCATGTGTCTGACCGAGAGAGTGATTTAGAATCTGTGGTGCAGACATTGCAGTCAGAGCAAAACTTGCATGAACTAAAGCAGGTTCGCCTAAATATTGAAGTAAAGGAATGGCGGAGCAGAGCTGGAGTTCTGGAACAAAGAGAAATGGAACTCAAAGCTAGAATATGTAGCCTGGAGAGGGCGCTGTCAGAATCTTGTGAAGATAATGAGAAACTGTCTGTTTTGGTGCAAGATAAAGACAAAGAATTGATGGAGATGTCGTCTGTCCATGCTCAGAATTTACAAACCTTACAGGAGAATCACAAAGAAGTTGAGAAAAACCTGGAATTTGTGCAGATATTGTATGAGGGCAAAGCTAATGCTTATGACAAGCTGGAAAAGGCCAAGAGAGAATTGGACCTCCAGATAGAAGACATGAGGATTCAGTCTGAGGAAAACCTGTCTAATTTATCTGCTGAGATTGTAGATCTAAAAATGCTTGCTGCTCAACTAAAGCTGCAAGTGGACAAACGGGAGGAAGTTGTACGCATCAAGGAACAGCTGGAGTTTCAGATGGATCAATTGAAGCTCGAGTCAGAAATAAAGTTGGAAGAGCACAGTTTTCAGATAGAACAGTTAAAAACCGAAGTTGAATCTAAAAGAGAAGAATTGGATCGATTGCAGCAGTCTTTATCCAATACTGAACAGTCGGCAACTGCACTATCTTCAAAGCTGGCAGCGCTAGAAGCTGAGAAGGACTCGCTGCAGAGCCTATTAACCTCTAAAGAATCAGAGCTGTTATCCATGAAAAACTTGACTCGAGAGAGAGTTTGTATTCAACCAAGAGCAAGATAAGAGAGCTACTGAGATACAGGACTTGAATGAAAGACTTGACAAAAAGTCTGCAGATGAACAGAAGCTTTATCAGAAGATGCTGGAGGATCAGTTCAACATAATTCAGGGAACAGTGGGGGAAGCAGAAAATATCATCCAGGATGCAGTTGCTAAACTGGATGATCCTCTACATATCCGCTGCACTAGTTCACCAGATTACCTGGTAAACCGAGCAAAAGTTGCTATAGACTCATTAACCTCCCTCTCGAATGGGCACTCCAAATACATACAGAATATGACAGATGCCTCTGACTTAGTTGGAGCACTGGCACAGTTTGCACACTTAACAGCAGATACAATTGTAAATGGCAGTGCAACGTCTCACTTGGTATCACCAGGCCATGGAGATCATCTTGTAGACAACTGCAGGGAATGTGGAAGCCAGAGTTTACAGTATCTGAATGAGCTGAAGGATAAGCAGTCTTTGATGGAAGCTGACCTGACAAATGTTAGAAGAACACTGCAGAATATCCTAGCATTAGGAGACATAGTGGATAAAGAGATGGCATCTACATCTGCTGCCATAGAAGATGCAGTGCGAAAGATTGAAGAAGATCTGCAAGTTGTAATAGTAAAAACTGAGATAGAGGCTGTGCAGAAAAATGTGGCGATGAAGAAAGTTCTGGAGCTGGAATCAGAGATTTGTGCGCTACAGAAGACATTAGAATTGGAGAAAGCTGCCAGCATAGAGGCAGAGAAAGCAGAGCCATTAAGGCAGCCAGAACCTGTAACCAAAAAGCATCTGGGTACTGACAGTAAAAACTGTGATGTTGGAAACTTGGTATCCCAGTCCTCCAGTGTTAGCACAGAGAATGAAAATAACTTGGAGAATGTTGAGATGACGATATCACCAGCTCCTGTACTGTCAGAAATGGATTTCACAAAAATTCTTGCAATCTATCACAGTACCGCAACATGCCTCCAGGAAGTTATGCGTATGAGAAAGAGGAGGTAAGACTAGAGTATGGAAGTGGTTCTCCGTCTGCCTTACAGATGTGGAAGTATTATAAAGAAACCATTCCAATATATGATGTGGCAGTTGTTAAAGACATACCAGAAAATGTAGTTCAGCGTGAGCTATTTTGTGAGGGTGTACTATATGGCCCTTGTGCAGAAGGAGAAGATATTGCGGTACAGAACTTGTGTATCTCAAACAAAGAGGAGAGCAAGCAGCCTATGTCTCCTAAACTTCTAAGCCTTGATGGTGATGGCAAAGTTTGCTTTGAGATGAAGGTTACGGAAAAAGTACCCATGAAACAGTTATACTCTAAAGACATTGATGTGCATGAAGTACGTGTTAGTTGGTCTCTGAGCTCCTGTGGATTCATGATAGGTGAAGATGAAGATTCTTACGGCTATTTACTAAAGGGATCAAAGTCATGCAATGGGATGGTTGAAGACTATGGCGAGAAATGTGATGAAAATGATGTGATCCCCTGTATGGTGAATTGTGAAGGTGATAAAGGAGAACTTGCCTTTGCACAGAATGGCCAGGATCTTGGTGTAGCATTTAAAGTGCTGAAAAAACGGAAATCTCGACTGAGCGGAATTTGGAAGAAGAGACCGCCAGATTGGGACATCTGGAGAGACACTGGACAAGTGTACAGGATTGAAGAGGGACGTCGACATACTATGTCTTGTCCCATTGTAGCTCACCCCATGGGTAGTGAGCTAAGGGGGAGGGTATGTGAGTGTGTGAACACAGAATGCGCTATTGAGCAACCCAGGGCCAGGCCTGAAAAGGCCCTCAGCCACACCTTTGGGTGGGGTGTAACTCCAGAGGGCTGGGGGAAACCTGCAGGAAGCAGGAAGTCATGGACCCAGCCAAAGACAGATAAGGCGGTCTGTTCCCAGAGGGCTGGGGTCCTGAGAGGACTTACTGAGTCAGGCTGCTTGTTGCCTCAGAGATCAGTCAGGGAGCAAGCCGTGAGTTAGGGCCTATGTGTGGCCTAGGTTGTTTATTATTTTGTGTATGTTTCCGAAGCTGAATAAAAGCCATTTTGTTTTGAATTGGCACCGTCTGAATGCTGTCTCTCCGGCGCCCAGTACCACAACCACCACTGTCGGGTCCAGGAGTCTGCTGCCATTGAGTTTAATTAATATATAATTTACCATGTCTCTGCTTTACGTTGCAATCAAATTTTAATCACCCTTTCATTTTTTTCAGATATTATAAGGCTTACAAGTCAAGCAGTAACTTTCAAAATTTTCAAGAATATTTCCAAAACACATTTTTCAAGGGACCAGTTCAGTTCTGAAGGGGCCTTGAAAAGCCACTTTAATAGAAACCCCCATAAATCACCCCATTCTCAAAATTGCACTCCTGAAAGAATCCATTTATAAAGTTTCCATTATAAAGAATCCATTTATAAAGTTTCTTAATCTTTTCAGCATTTCACAGCAATTAAAACAAAATGGAGTCAAATTTACACTTTTCAATTTCTGTCACTAATATATTAATTTAGCCCTAGAATTTACACATTTACTAGGGGTTAAAAGAGAAAATGCATTCCACAATCTGTAATGCACTTTGTCCCGACTATGAAATTATCCCACATGAGGATGTAAACTGATGTATGCAGGGGCGTAACTATCGGGGTAACAACGGTAGCAGCTGCCACAGGGCCCGGGACATTACGGGGCCCCGCGGGCCCCCGATGCTTTTTTTTTTTTTTTTTTAATAGTCCGTTACCTGCTGGAGTAACCCCAGCAGGTAACGGGCCCTATATACTTACCGTTCCCCGGGGTCCCGCTCACGGCCGCCTGCGCTTCCGATTCTGTGGAGGCGGCTGTGAGCAGGAGCGGGGATCGGTATGTGAGGCCGCGGGCCGAACACCACAATCTCTGCTATCATTATATTCTGGGGTCTTTTCAGACCCCGGAGTATAATAATCGGAGGCCCAGGGGAGGTGAGGGAACATAAAAAACAATGTACTTACCTCTCCTGCGCTTCTCCAGGCTTCGGGCCTGTTTGGTGACGTCCCCGACGTCATTTTGCGTCGCGTCGCCTTGCCCGCATCACGTGGCGCCGGCCTGGTCCAACATTGAAGGCGGCTGAAGCAGCAGGGAATGGACCGGAGTGAGGAACAGGTAAGCAACTTTGTTTTTTTATGTTTCTATCCTTCCCTGGGTCTCCGATCATTATACTCTGGGGTCTGAAAAGACTCCAGAGTATAATAATTGTTCATGGGTGGTCCACAATGGGACATATAATAGTGTGTGCAGGGGCCACTATGGGGCAAAATACTCAGTGCAGGGGCCACTATGGGGAATAATAGTGTGTGCAGGGGCCACTATGGGGCAAAATACTCAGTGCAGGGTCCACTATGGGGAATAATAGTGTGTGCATGGGGCCACTATGGGGCAAAATACTCAGTGCAGGGGCCACTATGGGGAATAATAGTGTGTGCAGGGGCTACTATGGGATATAATACTGTGTGCAGGGGCCACTATGGGATATAATACTGTGTGCAGGGGCCACTATGGGATATAATACTGTGTGCAGGGGCCACTATGGGGAATGATACTTTGTGCAGGGGCCACTATGGGGCATGATACTGTGTGCAGGGGCCACTATGGGACATTATACTGAGTGCAGGGGCCACTATGGGACATGATACTGTATGCAGGGGTCACTATGGGACATGATACTGAGTGCAGGGGTCACTATGGGACATGGTACTGTGTGCAGGGGCCACTATGGGGCATGATACTGTGTGCAGGGGCCACTATGGGGCATGATACTGTGTGCAGGAGCCACTATGGCACATAATAGTGTGCGCAGGAATGCGTTTTTTTTTTGGGGGGGTGGGGTTGGAGGGGGGCGGTCCGGGGGGGCGATTGGGGACAGCGGTTCGGGAGGGGGGCCCCATGTCAAATGTTCGCCTTGGGGCCCAGTCATTCCTAGTTACGCCACTGGATGTATGGATACATGGTAGGTTAAAGAACGAAAGCAGCGCTATTGGGATTTTTGTTTCAGGCACCGCGTTGCATTTGGAGAGCCCCTGAAGTGCCAGAACCGTGGAAACCCCACCCCAAAATGACCCCATTTTGGAAATTAGACCCCTCAAAGAATTTATCAAGGGGCATAGTGAGCACTTTGACCCTACAGGAGTTTCACAGAATTGGGCCAGAAAAAAGGAAAGCAACATTTTTTTCTATAAAATGTTGCTTTAACCCCAATTTTTGCATTTCCACAAGGGGTTAAAAGAGAAAATGCACATCCCAATTTTTTAAGCATTTTCTCCCAACTATAGAAATACCCCACATGTGGATGTAAAATGATGTTATGGGCACACTGTAAGGTCCAGCACGGAAGGAGCACTATTGGGATTTTGGAGGGCAGATTTTGCTGGATGCATCATGCTGCATTTGGAGAGCCCCTGAATTGCCAGAACAGTGGAAACTTCCCCCCAAAATGACCCCATTTTGGAAACTAGACCCCTCAAGGAATTTATCAAGGGGTATAGTGAACACTTTGACCCTACAGGTGATTCACAGAATTTTTAACCATTGGGATATGAAAAATTACTTTTTTTTACAATAAAATGTCACTTTAGCCCCAAATTTTTCATAATCACAATGGGTTAAAGGAGAAAAAGCATCCATTATTTGTTAAGCAATTTCTCCAAACTAAAGAAATGCCCCGCATGCAGGTTTAAACTGCTGTATAGTCACATGGTGGGCAGGGCCGGTTTTAGACAAAGTGGGGCCCCGGGCAAAATTAAAAGTGGGGCCCCAAATGTTGAAATATTGTACCTACTACATAGTCACATTCTGTTAATTTGATGTGCTGCAGTGCTTACAGAGATGTTCCTAAGGTCTTTAAGGCCGGGGCCCCCCACATTGTGAAAACGCAAAGTTTTACAGTACCTGCAAAGTGGAGGGGGGGGGATTCTGACTAATCCCATACACACATTGCAGAAAAAAATATCTGCAGCGGAAAAGCTGCGTTTTCACAGCATGTCAATTATACCTTCATAAATGCTGGTGTTTTCCGTAAAGGTTTAATAGGTACAGAAAGTCCACAGAGGAAAACTCTGAGATCGCAATGAAAAACGCTGCAGAAAAAAACACAATGCGTTTCCGTCGAAGTCTTTTCCGCAGCATGGGGCCTTAGCATAAAGGGGTTGTTTCATTTGATTGTAAATTTTTTTTGCATAACCAAACTAGTTGCTTGTGACCCTTTATAAATCAGGTGCACAAGTTACAAGGCATATGCCTTTTCCTACACATAAATAAAAATATATATATATACAGAGATTTATCAAATAGGACGGCTATACCAGGACTAAATACTGTCACGTCACCCGCTGACCACTATACCAGGACCTCAGAGACTATCACGTCACCCGCTGACCGCAATACCAGGACCTACATCATCGTCACCCGCTGGCTGAAGCCACTTACTGTCAGTACCCGTGTTTTCTCTACGGTTAATTCACGTCACCCGCTGACCGCTATACCAGGACTAAATGCTGTCACGTCAGCCACTTACTGCCAGATTCCCCTCTGTCCTCATGAGTATAATGCACAAATAGCGGCTTTTACTTATAATGTGCCCCCCATCTATACGTTCTCTATATCAGTGGCTGTGTATACCTCCATTCCCCATCTTGAGATACAGGGCTGCACCTACCCCCTTTTATTTGCTGATGCCCCCTCATAACGCCAGCCAGCAATGATAACCTCCTCCCGACCTGCACTGTAATAGTATGCTGCAGTAAACAGTTTGTTCCTAGGACTACACTTTGCAGAGATCTGTATATACAGTGGCCGTGTATACCACGTGCGACCCCGGCCTTAAGGCTGTGTAGACCGTGGCCCCCTTTGTGGAAAAGCAGCTTTTTCCGTCCAGATTTTGCTTCAGTTTTTACAGCGGCAGGCATACCAGGGCTATAAAAGGATTGTGAAATATCTAGGAAGCTTCTTACACTTCTCCCTTCTGCTCAATCCACTCCTGGCTTTGGCTCAAAAAACAGCAACAAAATCTGCAACAAAAAAATCCGCTTTTCTGTAACGTGAAACACAGTGTTTATGGCGGCTGCAGAAACGTGCAGGAATTTCCACATATATTTACCGTAATAGGGGAAGAAAGTGCAGAGAAAAATGCATCAAAAGCTCAATGAAAAGCGCTGTGGAAAAAAAATGGCTACAATGTGTTTTTCCTGCTTTTTATCTCCTGTGCTTTTTAGCTGCGTTTTGTTGTGTTGGGGCTAATCCTTAAAGGGGTTGTCCAGGAATGACAGGTTTCTGCAACCTGCCCCCGGGGAAGGTGCAAAATATAAAACCCACACTAACCTGTCCCTGATCCTCCCACCCCTGTCCGGTCCGCGGCGCCCCGGGGCTTGTTCCAGTGGCAGTTCTCACCACATGTAACCGCTGAGGTCTATCATCCGCCTCAGCAGCCTAAGGAAAGGAACCTGGATGTCACTCACATACGTCACCTGTGATGTCCCGTGTCCTTTCCTTAGGCCGCTGATTGGCCTCAGCAGTTACGTGCGGCGAGGACTCCTGCCAGAACAAGCCCCCGGACGCCACTGGACCAGACAGCGGTGGGGAGACCCCGTGGACAGGTGAGTATGCACTTTCTTATTTTTCACCTCCCCCGGCCTCCTTGCAGGAAACAGTAATTCCTGGACAACCTGTTTAACATCTCAATATACTGAGCATCACACTATACAATACAATTCTAGTATGTATAATGGTACACATGTACAGAAGAAAATATAGATAGATAGACAATAATATGCTGTATATACAGTGGGGAAAAAAAAGTATTTAGTCAGCCACCAATTGTGCAAGTTCTCCCACTTAAAAAGATGAGAGAGGCCTGCAATTGTCATCATAGGTAGACCTCAACTATGAGAGACAAAATGAGAAAACAAATCCAGAAAATCACATTGTCTGATTTTTTAAGGATTTCTTTGCAAATTATGGTGGAAAATAATTATTTGGTCACCTACAAACAAGCAAGATTTCTGGCTCTCACAGACCCGTAACCTTCTTTAAGAGGCTCCTCTGTCCTCCACTCATTACCTGTAGTAATGGCTCCTGTTTGACATTGTTATCAGTATAAAAGACACCTGTCCATAACCTCAAACAGTCACACTCCAAACTCCACCATGGTGAAGACCAAAGAGCTGTGGAAGGACACCAGAAACAAAATTGTAGACCTGCACCAGGCTGGGAAGACTGAAACTGCAATAGGCAAGCAGCTTGGTGTGAAGAAATCAACTGTGGGAGCAATAATTAGAAAATGGAAGACATACAAGACCACTGATAATCTCCCTCGATCAGGGGCTCCACGCAAGATCTCACCCCGTGGGATCAAAATGATCACAAGCACAGTGAGCAAAAATCCCAGAACCACACGAGGGGACCTAGTGAATGACCTGCAGAAAGCTGGGACTAACGTAACAAAGGCTACCGTCAGTAACACACTACGCCGCCAGGGATTCAGATCCTGCAGTGCCAGACGTGTCCCCCTGCTTAAGCCAGTACATATCCGGGCCCCTCTGAAATTTGCTAGAGAGCATTTGGATGTTCTAGAAGAGTATTGGGAGAATGTCATATGATCAGATGAAACCAAAGTAGAATTGTTTGGTAGAAACACAACTTGTCGTGTTTGGAGTAGAGTGAATACTGAGTTGCATCCAAAGAACACCATACCTACTGTGAAGCATGGGGGTGGCAACATCATGCTTTGGGGCTGTTTCTCTGCAAAGGGACCAGGACGACTGATCCGTGTAAATGAAAGAATAAATGGGGCCATGTATAGTGAGATTTTGACTGCAAACCTCCTCCCATCAGCAAGGGCATTGAAGATGAAACGTGGCTGGGTCTTTCAGCATGACAATGATCCCAAGCACGCCGCCAGGGCAACGAAGGAGTGGCTTCGTAATAAGCATTTCAAGGTCCTGGAGTGGCCTAGCCAGTCTCCAGATCTCAACCCCATAGAAAACCTTTGGAGGCAGTTGAAAGTCCGTGTTGCCCAGCAACAGCCCCAGAACATCACTGCTCTAGAGGAGATCTGCATGGAGGAATGGGCCAACATACCAGCAACAGTGTGTGCCAACCTTGTGAAGACTTACAGAAAACGTTTGACCTCTGTCATTGCCAACAAAGGATATATAACAAAGTATTGAGATGAACTTTTGTTATTGACCAAATACTTATTTTCCACCATAATTTGCAAAAAAATTGTTAAAAAATCAGACAATGTGATTTTCTGGATTTGTTTTCTCATTTTGTCTCTCATAGTTGAGGTCTACCTATGATGTCAATTACAGGCCTCTCTCGTCTTTTTAAGTGGGAGAACTTGCACAATTGGTGGCTGACTAAATAATTTTTTTCCCCACTGTACCTACATAAATACCATATATACCACACATACATTCATATACAATATACACACACATACCTTTCTACAATCATACAGTACTCACACAGTAGCTAACACACATACTGTAAACAAATATACAGATATATACATATTATATACATATTAAATATACTGTACATATTTTACACAAAACATACACTTACACTTGGCTGAATTGCTGGGTGAACTGGAAATGGAGGAAGCTCATGTGCAGCTCTGTCTGGCAATAGTGAAAGCATCGCAGCAGACTCCCCCCTGCACACTAGGATGTGCTGAATGCCTCACTGCATGGGGGGAGGGGGAAGCTAGTAACTGCTTCTAAGTGCCGGCAAACTGTAGAAGCAGCGACCAGCAGAATCTGCATCTGCCGATGCTTTCATCTACTGCCGATTAAGAGTCCTAATAGTAGGGAAAGTATGGGGCCCCTATGGGTGTTGGGGCCCCTATGGGTGTTGGGGCCCTGGGCAATTTCCCAGTTTGCCCCCCCCCCCCTAACGCCGGCCCTGATGGTGGGAGAGAACAATATTTAGAGGACAGATTTTACTGTAATAGTTTTCAGGTACAATGTCGCATGTGCTGAGCCCCTGAAGTGCCAGAACAGTGGAAGCCCCCAACAAATGACTTCAGTGTTAAATTACACCTGTTAAAAAATGTATCAAGGGGTATAGCAAACATTTGGATGCCACTTCTATGACAATAATTTATTTTCCAGAAATTACTGCATAACAGGATCAAAGGTAAATCTGTGCAGAGTACATGATGGTATAAGGACAGTTTTTTTTGGGCAGGTGTCACACTGATAAGCGGTGTCTTTCCTTATTCCTCTTTTGAAACACACTCTGCACTTTTTTTTGGCTCTTCCCTTTCTTTGCAGTTTGGGGGACTTCACTGGGAAAATGTTGCCCTGGTACAATAGGGGAACCTTCAGTTCCAGAAGTACTGGGGCCTGTCACTTCTAGGTCCCCAAATATCAGGGTCTTGATAAATTGCCTCCTGAAACTAAAGGAAAGTTCCTGTCTGGCCTGCACATTGTGATAGTACATAAGCATTATACAATGCCATCTGCACGATGTGCACGACCAGCTTTTTGTACCACACTCTTGTTTTCCGCATGGCACTGTATGGCTTCAGGACTTGATCAGCTAGAGCAACCCCTCCCATGTATTTATTGTATGCCAGGATGCAGTCTGGCTTGGGGGCAGTGGTACTGGTGCCACGCAGAGGGACAGGGGTGCTGCTGCTGTCATGAATTGTGGTCAGTACAAGGACATCCCTCTTGTCCTTATACTTGACCAGCAGCATATTTTCATTGCAGACGGCCCTTCTCTCACCCATTCTGAGGCGCTGCGAAATATGTGCCCTAGTGAGGCCTCTTTGATTTCTGCACACTGTCCCACAAGCTGCAGTTACTGTGGAACTGAGGCACCTAAAGAGTGGGATGCTGGTGTAAAAGTTATCCACGTATAGGTGATAACCCTGGTCCAGCAGTGGGTGCAGAAAATCCCACACTATTTTCCCACTAACTCCTAGGATTGGGGGGCATTCTGGGGGGATTAATCCTTGTGTCCCTTCCTTCATAAACCCTAAACTTATAGGTGTACCCTGAGCTGCTCTCGCACAATTTATACATTTTAATTAGAGATGAGCGAATCTAAGCTGACGAAGTGGAATTCGTTCCGAATTTCAGGAAATATTCGATTCACATCGAACCCAGATTTCCCCACACTTCGTGGTAACGAATCACATTTTTTCCTAAAATGGCTGCTGCACATGTTAGGACATGGGGCAAGGAACTCTGGAAACGCGGGATCACCCACAATGCCATGCGTGCAGCCAATCAGCAGCCAGTCAGCCCTGTGATGTCACAGCCCAATAAATACCCTTCACTATTTTAGCTTCAGGCATTTTCCATTGTACTTAGTGCAGGGAGAGATGTCAGCAGATGCTAGGGAAAGTGGTAGAAAAGACTTGGAAACTGATATTTTGCTCAATCGAAGTTCAGGGAAAGAGCATTGGAAGTGTAGGGAAAGTATAGGGAGGAATTTATACAGAGTATTGAAGCAGAACAGGATTCATTTAGGGTGTTTACAGCCTGAGTAATAGCAACAATTCATTATACTGCTGCTCATTGCAGGCAACAAATAGATCATACCTATGTAATTCAAATTATTGGGGTCTTATTAGTCCGTGTGCGGTGCAGTTATATGTTGTGACGCCTTTGCTTGGCGTTTATTAGTGGGGAAAAAATAGGTGGCTTATTCGCCGTTGTGTGTTGAAGGGAGAAAATTACAGGCCTTTTTGCCCTGTATTAATTTCCTTTTAATTTAATATTAATAATAATAATAAACTTTATTTATATAGCGCCAACATATTCCGTAGCACTTTACAAATCAGAGTACACATGAACAGACAATATAAGACATTACAATGTGACAAAGAGATAAACATATCAAACAATAGGAGTGAGGGCCCTGCTCGCAAGAGCTTACATTCTATGAGGAGATAGGGGGACACAAGAGGTCAGAGGGCTTGTTTGCTACAATGGTCCAGCCATCTTTTAATAGAAAAGTTTGCGTAACTGAAGCTGTATGAGCTGTAACCAGCCAGTATCTATGAATATACTAAGTGCAAGGAGTGCAGTGTAACTTCTAGATGGAGAGGGCAGGATCTGAGGATCAGAGGTTTCATTTACTTATTTGATCTAACAGTATGTCAGACAGAGAAGCGACAGGCCCTGCACAGGGGAGGGGCACAGGCCAAAATGTTTCTGGTGCAGGCACAGGTCACATCAGAGTAAGGGGGCATGGCAGCAGGGGTCACTTCCAGAGGCCTGAGCTCCCAGTGTCAGCTAGCGGCCGTGTCTTGACCAGCAACCCAGTGGTTCTAGAATGGTTGACTCAGTCCACTTCATCCCAAGTCACATCAGACATCCCCAGCCAAGAGTCAGTGGGTTTGTCAGACACAACCTTTAGTTGGCATGGCCCGGGAGCAGGCACTGTGCCCTCACCTGTCCTCAACCTGCCTCTGTCCTTTTCTATTTCCTCAGCCAGAGAAGTACTCTATGCTGTGGGCTCAGCTCCACTATACAGTGAGGACGAGCTACTAGAGGACAGTCAGCAGTTACTGCCCAGCCATGATCTGGAAGAAACATCCGCCGCTTCCTCCAGTAGGCAGGAAAGTATTGATGAGGAGAGTGGCGTGGGAGCTGGTGTTTTGACCGGTCAGGCTCCTGGCTCAGAGACCGTTGAGAACATCAGTGATGTGCAGACAGTACTCGATGATGATGTAGCTGATCGCAATTGGGAGCTGGGTGACGAAGGGGCTTCATCATCATCGGCAGAAGAGGGTGGCAACTTGCGCATGAGGCAGCGGAGGAGTCAGCAAGTCGGTAGCATGGCTGGGAGTCAGTAGGGTGGCAGCAGTGAGAGGTCAGGAGCCAAACATGCCTGGTGTAGACCACCTGCTTTACAGGAGCCTACCTGCCTGGAAAGCAGTGGTGCAGGGGTTCACAGAGGCAGTAGTGGTAGCAGTCAGTCAGTGCGGAGTGTTGGGGGTAAAATCTCCTACTCAGTGGAGTGGCAGTTTTTTGTTAAGCCGCTGGGGGAGTTGAACATGGCCATATGTCGAATCTGTGGGCAGAAGGTGAAGCGTGACCCGTGTGCCAATGTTGGCACCACAGCCCTGGGTCAACATATGCAGCATCACCATAAAGTGGCCTGGGAGAACCGTGCCTCCAATGTGGTGGTCCAGCCTGCCGCAGCAACCGCTGTATCACCCAGTGGCATGCACCCCATTTCAGGCAGTCAAGGCTCCACCACCTCAGCCGAAGGAAGCTGTGTGTCCTTCCCATCATCTGCTGGTCCTGATGCTCCTGCTCCTCCTCTTCCTAGTCAGTCATTGCTTCAGCAATCGATCACCAAAGTGATTTCGAAGTGAAAACAGTATGCGTGCACTCATCCAACGGTGCAGAAGCTGAACGTGCTCCTGTCCAAGTTGCTGGTGCTGCAGTCCCTCCCTTTCCAAGTGGTGGACTCTGCACCTTTCAGAGAACTGATGGCTTGTGCCGAGCCGAGGTGGAGAGTCCCAAGCCGTCATCTCTTTGCCAAAAAGGCAGTACCAGCCCTGCACAAATATGTAGAACAGAAGGTGGGCCAGTCCTTGAGCCTGTCAGTGTCTGCCAAAGTGCATGGCAGTGCCGATGTGTGGAGCTGTAACTACAGTCAAGGACAATATATGTCATTTACGGCCCACTGGGTTAATGTGGTGCCTACCCAGACACACCAGCAACTTGGACAGGTGACGCAGTTTCTGCCTCCACGTTCTCATGCTGTTGGTCCTGCAGCAATGTCCGCCTCATCCTCCACTGTCTCCTCAGCCTCCAGTGCAGGGACAATTCACAGTGCTCCTCCAGCATACCACATGTGCAGGGCACAGCAGTGTCACGCTGTTCTACACTTCGTTTGCCTGGGCGAATGGATTCACACAAGGGAGGAACTGCTCCGTGTCCTTAATCAAGAAATCAAATCCTGGCTTTCTCCGCAACAACTCAAAATCAGAACCATGGTGACCGACAATGGGAAGAACATGGTGGCGGCATGGCGCACGTGTTCAATCTAGTTGTCAAGCGTTTCCTTAGGTCTTCCACCCATCTGCAAGACATCCTAAAAATGTCCAGGAAAGTTTGCATGCACTTCAGCCACTCATACACCACCAAGCACACCCTCCTTGAGCTGCAGCAGCAGGATGGTTTCTCCCAACATAGGCTTATATGCGACGTTTCCACCCATTGGAATTCCACCCTCCAAATGTTGGACCGACTGTACGAACAGAGAAAGGCCATAAACAATTTCTTGATGATCCAAGTGGACAGAGGTACTCCCCTCTGTAACTTCAATGTTAGCCAATGGCAGCTCATGCGTGACACCTGCCATTTGCTCGTGCCCTTTGAGGAGGCCACTTTATTTGTCAGTCACCAGGACTACGGGATGAACAATGCCATTCCACTGATTCATATCCTGGAAAAGATGTTGGTAAATCTGGCTGGTCAGGGGACTGGAGACGTGGTGCCTACATCTCATGGCCACATGAGCCCTGTGGGGCTGAACTGGAGGAGGAGGAGGACATTGGAGCACAAGCAATATGTAGCAAAATGGGTGGTTTTTCTACACAGGTGACAGGAGAGGAGGAGCACCCGGAAGATCAAGATCAAGAGGGAGATGAGGAAGACGAGGCAGATGACCCAGACACCCCGTGGCAGTATGCAGTGGAGATGGATGCGGGGAGTCCCTCCGAGTCACTTGCGCAAATGGCCCGATGTGTGACTTCAGCTTCGCCTTTGGAATCACAGAAGTGTAGAGCATGGAGGTCATAGGCCTGATTTCCTTGTCAGACTCGAGATCCACTAAATCATAGACGGCATTGGTAAGAGTCAAGCAGGGATCTTCATACAGGAAACTTGGAGGTGCCAGCCACATATGGTCTAGAAGGTGTGCTGTTGGTGCAGGCCTTGTACCACGGTAAGCTGGATTAAGTTGTGTGGAGATGTAATGCCACTGATCAGGGGCAGAGAAACTTCTGATACGTTCTACTCTGTTGCCAACATACACATAAAATTGTCTTGTTTGATTGTGTATATAGCCAAGGACAACTCTGCTATCAGTGTAGAATGTAAATGAATCAATGGCAATGTCCATTTCGTCTCTTATTGCTTCAGCAATTTCTACTGCAAGCACAGTTGCACAAAGTTCGAGTCGTGGAATGGAGTGTGCAGGTTTTAGGGTCAGTTTGGCCTTACCTTACAAATCTACACTGTGGCTCATGATTGGCTCCTAATATCCTCAGATAGGCCACTGCAGCTATAGCTTCCACCGATGCATCAGAGAAGATGTGGATTTCCTTCCTCGCTGCAGCTGAAAAGGAGCTGGGTACATAACAACGTATGACAGTGGAGTGTCCCAGTCCATGTTCTCAGTGGTAAGCTGTCTTAGTAGTAGCTTTCTTGAATGGTGATGGGAGCAATGAAACCAAGGGGATCATAAATGCTGTTCACAACAGATAAAACTCCTCGCTTGATGAAAGGTTTGTCACAAGCTGACACTTGGAATGTGAATGTGTATTGTTCAATGCTCCACAGCAATCCTAGGCTGTGTTGCATAGGAGGAGTATCAGAACAGAGATCAAAATCCTTCAAGTTGATTGCGTGATCATCAGAGGGAAATTCTTTCATTACCTCCAGATTATTGGAGATGATCTTGTGAAGTCTGAGGTTTGCTACAGACAGCATTTCTTGCGTTCTGGAGAGGAGATCAATCACTTCTTCACTTGTAGGTAAAGATTTAAGACCATCATCAACATAGAAATTCTTTTCAACAAACTGACAAGCGTCAGAGCCATACTCTTTCTCACCTTCATGGGCGGTCCTTTTCAGTCCATAGATCGCTACTGCAGGAGATGGGCTATTGCCAAAGACATGTACCTTCATCCGGTAATCTATGACTTCATTGTTGACATCATTGTCTTAGGAACCTGAGATAGTTTCTGTCATCTTCCTTAATGATGAAGCAATGAAACATCTGCTGGATGTCGGCCATCACTACAACAGGTTCTTGTCTGAAGCGGATTAAGACTCCTAAGAGGCTGTTGTTTAGGTTAGGACCAGTGAGTAGCAGGTTGTTGAGAGAGACGCCTTCATACCTTTCAAACCCTGATTTGGTCAGGTTTGCAAGGGTGATACACACAAATGATGGAAGGTACCAGCATTCTTCTCCTTCTCTCAGTGGAGGTGCAGGTTCTGCATGATCTCTCTCAAATAACAAGTAATCTTGGTGGGCCTTTTCATCCTATCTGTGCAGACGTTGCCTATGATAACCCATCCCAGATCAAGGCGCTAAGCAAATGGTGCATCATGTGGTCCATTAATTTGCTTGCATATTTTGTGCAGTCTGAGAATGTCTCTACCTAGCAGAAGTAGAATGTCTGCATTCTTGTCAAGGCCTGGTATTTAGTTGGCTATAGCCCTTAGATGAGGGTTATGGAAAGCCGCCTCTGGTGTGGGTATCTCCTCTGTGTTGGATGGTATCTGGTTGCACTCAACAAGTGTGGGCAAAGGTATCTCCAGATTGCCCTTGAGAGAAGCTATTACGAGTCCACTGGCTCTTCTCCCAGAAACCTCTGATATGCCACTACACGTGCCCAAGGTATATGGATAAGTATCACCTTCTAGGTGGTGTGGCACTAGGTTGGGATGGATGAAGAGCTTGTACATGGTCCTCACTGCCACACTCTATACACTTAATAGCAACTTTACAGTCTCTAGCAACATGTTCAGTAGAGGCACAGCATTTGAAACATATCCCAAGTTTCTTTAGAAGCTCTCTACGTTCCTGGACTGGTTTTTGTCCTGAAGCCAATACACTTCTTGAGGGGATGAGGCTTCTTATGAATAGGACACAGACGGTTAGGATTTTCCACCTTTTCGCCTTGGTTGTTCCTGCAATTGCTCTCTTCTGCAGCTGGAGCTGCTGTAGGTGTAGGAAGAATATCAGTCTTTTTCACCAAAACTGGGCCTCTGCGATTTCTGTAGCTAGAATGTGGGCTGCTGTACTTAATAGGAGGTGAACCAGGAACACTGGGTTCCCCATAGGAAAGGCTTGGATCATTCTTGGCTTCTGCAACGTTCTTGATAAACTCACAGAAGTAGGAAAATGGAGGAAAGGAGACTCGATTCTCACTTTTGTAACTTGACCCAACTGTGGTCCACCTTTCTTGAATATTATATGACGACTTGGGTTTACCCCATGAGCAGTGTCTAGGCCCGGTAGGAGAGTCTCCGTCTTAGTCAGTATGAGCTCCATGAGTAGGTCACTAAGTTCTTGAACTTTCTGATGATCCTTACCAGATATCTTTGGAAACCCTTGCAATCGTTTGAACAGAGCATTCTCTATTGCTTCAGGACTGCCATAGGTTTACTCCAGTCTTTCCCAAGCAGCAGTAAGGCCTGCTGTGGGGTTGTGAATGTGGACAGATCTAGTTTTTTTAGCACGTTCTGTGGACTGTGGGCCAAGCCACCGGTTAAGCTAGTCTAGTTCTTCAGCTGCAGTAATGCTGAGGTCACTAATTGCGGTTTTGAAGGCACATTTCCAGCCTCTGTAGTTCTCAGGTTGGTCATCAAACCTTGTGAGTCCAGTCTTAGTAAGGTCACGGTGAACCATGTACCTTGCAAACTCTGACATGTCTGTTCTCTATGACTTTACATATTGACTTGCTGGCTGAGTAGCGGTGATTACATTGTTAGTGGGGTTCTGGTTAACAGACGTAGGTAGAAATGGGGCTTCGTAGGCATTCAGCCTAGGAGCTAGCTTAAAGTCCATAGGTTTAGCCACATATGGGTGTGAAACTGGATGGTTACTTGCAGTCTGATGGTATGGTGGCACATTAGTGTTTATCTATCTATATTGAATTTGCAGAGGTGCAAGGCTTTGGGGATCCATGCTGGACAGGCAGTACAATGTACTGACCTTGAATGCGGTGTGCTGCAGAAGATGCTGTGCCCTGACGCTCTGGAGAGATGTAATTCCTAACGAGAACATTTGTGGCAAATAGGGGTTCACTGTTTTGTATTAGTACATAGTCTCTTGTGCGCTTGAGAGGATCCTCTGCTTCCACATCACATAAACTGATGCCGTCGCTTTCACTTCCACTGGTGGTCTGTTCTAAAACCCTTAACCTTGCCATGGCTGTAGCATGCTCACACTGTTTCTCTAGAGCTTCCATCTCAGCCTTTTTTTGAGCTGCATTAGCTTTCATCGCTGCTTTCTGTTGAGCTGCATTAGCTTCCATCTCTGCTTTCTGTTGTGCAAAGGCCACCTGTATCTTAGTAGCTTCCACCTCTGCACGTGCTTTTATAAGTTGCTCACTGAGTGTGGAAGATTTTGAGGACCGTGACTTAGATGAACGTTTTGAATGTCTGGTAGACTCAGAAAACTGGGATGCCATCATTTCCTGCAGTTTCGCAATTCTTGTCTCTGTCCTTCACTTAGTTTCATGTACTAAGCTGTCTCATTCTGAATTGGGATGTTGGAAGATTTGCAATTCTGCTAAAGAATCGTCTGTAGCTAGTTTTTTCAATATACTCCTCAGCTTTCATTTTATAATGTCCATGCATAGCACAAAGCTGTCGCAGAGCTCCCTCTAGTGGTGATACATGGTGTGCAGGCAAGCACATGGCAGATCTCTTAGTATGTATTTTCTGCCACCAATTTGAGAGTTCACAGGAAAGTTCATGCTTTAAACTTTCTATATTCTCTTTAACTTTCCAAGTGGGTTTAGTAGAGCGTTTAGCCTTCTCACTGGACTACAGATTAATGTCCATGCTACCTTGCGCTTCAGGGTATCCTTCAACCATGATACAACACAAACAGGATAAATATGAACTATGCTGGAGTGAGATGGCTGCTTGCTAGAAGCTTCTATGCTGAGGGGTCTGAGCTGCAGATGCAAATTACTCACTGCTGATTCCTTCTGGCTCTGCAGGTAACCTGCTGTGACTGACTGTATCTCAGAAGCTGGTGACCTGTCTTACAGCTATATCTGGGAGTATTTATGCATCATTTTTCACTATTCTGACTCAATAACTTGGTTGCAAGTGTATGGCTGTGAGAGTGTCCTGTAGTCTCTATATTAAGCAGTACTTACACCAAGAAATATTTTGTCAGATAGTGTTCAACTCAACTGAGGAGGCCTAGATAAGATTCCAGATGCTTTAACACTAGAAGTCCCAGAGAGGGGTCATTTAACATTTCTACCTTTGGAACCCAGAGACGGGTCGAATGACCTGAAGGATTTTATCTAACATCCTATATTCACCGTCTTTTGTTCTGTAATTAAGGCCATTACTGTCACACCACAGGAGGTTGTTGTTTTCCATTGAGTTTAGCCATTTAGTTTCTAGTTAGTTCTATTCAGTTTATTGTATTTGATAATATAAAGACTATACATATTGTATATAGTTTAGTTTTATTTGAGCAAAAAAGCACTGAAACAATTAATCATTTTTTATATATTTTAAATAGAATTAGAAATTTTAGAGCAAGGTACAGCTGTGAGTAATGACCAGAAGCATTTGTCTAAGGCAGGGGTAGGCAACCTTTTTTGTTCGGCGTTCCGATTTTAATAAAAAAATCAAAGATGAGGTACTCGGAGTGCCGGTCAATAATTGTAAGTCTGACGACCCCTAAACTAAAGTTATATACCACAAACCATAACACAGAAGTGCTGCCACCAGATGCTTTAGGACACATGCGCTTACTGCTATTTCCTGGGACACTCCTGTACTTTCTGATTAGAAGCAATGAAAGTCCATGTGCAGCCCCCAATTAGTGGTAAATTTATTGTGTCCAGGAGCCCCGTATGGCGGCATCCTTATGGTGAATACACACTATGTATCTGGATGCAGCTATATTTGGAACTTTTTCATTCAATGTAAAACTGGTGCATTTTTGCACAAAAAAAAACAAAGCCGGAGTTTTCTGTGCAAAAACACATCCTTAATATAGAAAACACACCGTTATACAGAATAATGTCCCATAGTGGTCTCTGCACATGGTATTATGTCCCACAGCGGCCCCTTCAACATGGTATATGTCCCATAGCTGCCTCTGCACACGGCATTTGTCCCATAGCTGCCTCTGCACACAGTATTTGTCCCATAGCAGTCCCTGCACACAGTATTTGTCCCATAGCGGCCCCTGCACACAGCAATATGTCCCATAACGGCCCCTACACACCGTATATGTCCCATAGCGGCCCCTGCACACGGTATATGTCCCATAGCGGCCCCTGCACACGGTATTATGCTCTATAGTGGCCCCTGCACACGGTATTATGTCCCATAGCAGCCTCTGCACACGGTATTTGTCCCATAGCGGCCCCTGCACATGGTATTATGTCCCATAGCGGCCCCTACACACAGTATTTGTCCCATAGCTGCCCCTGCACACAGTATTTGTCCCATAGCGGCCCCTGCACACGGTATTATGCTCCATAGTGGCCCCTGCACACGGTATATGTCCCATAGTGGCCCCTGCACACGGTATTATGCTCTATAGTGGCCCCTGCACACGGTATTATGTCCCATAGCGGCCTCTGCACACGGTATTTGTCCCATAGCGGCCCCTGCACACGGTATTATGTCCCATAGCGGCCCCTACACACGGTATTTGTCCCATAGCTGCCCCTGCACACAGTATTTGTCCTATAGCGGCCCCTGCACACGGTATATGTCCCATAGTGGCCCCTGCACATGGTATTATGCTCCATAGTGGCCCCTGCACACGGTATATGTCCCATAGCGGTCCCTGCACACGGTATTATGCTCCATAGTGGCCCCTGCACACGGTATTATGCTCCATAGTGGCCCCTGCACACGGTATTATGCTCCATAGTGGCCCCTGCACACGGTATATGTCCCATAGTGGTCCCTGCACACGGTATTATGCTCTATAGTGGCCCCTGCACACGGTATTATGTCCCATAGTGGCCCCTGCACACGGTATTATGCTCCATAGTGGCCCCTGCACATGGTATATG
The DNA here is from genome assembly GCA_947044405.1 of Leptodactylus fallax. Lineage (NCBI taxonomy): Eukaryota > Metazoa > Chordata > Amphibia > Anura > Leptodactylidae > Leptodactylus > Leptodactylus fallax. The sequence continues at coordinate 1,440,419 of CAMRHE010000386.1, read as the reverse complement.
TCCCATAGTCGTCCCTGCACACGGTATTATGCTCTATAGTGGCCCCTGCACACGGTATATGTCCCATAGTGGCCCCTGCACACGGTATATGTCCCATAGTGGCCCCTGCACATGGTATATGTCCCATAGTGGCCCCTGCACACGGTATATGTCCCATAGTGGCCCCTGCACACGGTATATGTCCCATAGTGGCCCCTGCACACGGTATATGTCCCATAGTGGCCCCTGCACACGGTATATGTCCCATAGTGGTCCCTGCACACGGTATTATGCTCTATAGTGGCCCCTGCAGGCAGAAGCGCCCGAAGAGTACAGAGCGGCTGCGGAGCGTGGAATAGTGAGTACATTGTTTTTTATGTTTGATCATCTCCCCGGGGGCTCCGCTTATTATACTCGGGGGTCTGAAGAGACCCCACAGTATAATAGCAGTTTTGTTTCGGCCGTGTTTGGTCCGATCGAAACTGCTGGGTGAGGAGTCCGCTGCCGTGCCAGGGGAATAAGCCTCGCGTGCCAAGAGTGGCACACGTGCCATAGGTTGCCGACCCCTGGTCTAAGGCCTCAAGCACACTAGCGAAAAAAAATTGCGCGAAAATCGCATCGCAATGCGATGCAATTTTTTTCTGCGATTTGCCAATGTATTTCAATGGCACCAAGCACACCTGCGATTTTTTTTCGTGCGATTTTTTTCATAGGTGCGATTTTCCTGCGATTTTTTTTTTTTGTGTGATTTTTTTCGTGCGAAAAAATCCCAGAGGAGTGATCTATATGACCAATGGGACAGATCACAAAAATATCGCAAGTAGCTGTGATTTTTTTTGCGATTTTTTATTTTTTTCTGCACCCATTGACTTGAATCTAAATATACAAAAATGTAAATATACAAAAGAACAACTGTTATTTGTTTCTATGCTTTTTATTTTTGTTATGAAAATAATAAAAAAAATACAAGGAATAAAACAATTCCACACATATTTACAATAGGCTGCTGTGGGGGGCTGCGTGTGTGTGTGTGAGTGGCATGTCCTTCTTGTGTGACTAGCATTTCAGCACTCACTCAGCAGTCTGTCTGCACTGTCGGAACATACCTGGCACTGCCTGGGTATGTCCCTGGTACATTTGCCACACGTGTATTTGTAGCAGTAAACACATCTCTCAGTTGCACAATTGTTCGTGCATCGATGGTTGACCTGACACTTCGCCCTTTTGCCAGGGCTGGGTGTGGAAGGTTGTTGCCGAAGGAGTTTCTCCTTGCGTGCCTTCTTTTCAGTCACATGAGAGCCACCTAACTCTTTTGCAAGCTCAACCAGGAAGTCCACCCGTCTCTCCTGCACCCCAGTGCATGCCTGATAAAGAACATGAGCATTCAGTGCTGCCATGTCAATCATGTTGTAGAACACGGCGACTGGCCATCTCCGTGTTCCTGCACGCACGCTGTACTCCCGCACCATTTGGTCCATTACATCCACACCGCACTTTGTGTGGTTGTATTGTGTGACCGTGTTTGGCTTCCTTTTGTTGGTATCCTTAGTCTCAACCACGCTGTGCATGCTGCTGAGAATGTAGACGGCCTTCTTTCGATTGGGTGCATACACTGTCAGTGTGGCACCAGTGGTTGAAAACACCTGAGTAGTGAATTCAGTGCGGTCCATCTGTCTAGCGGATTGAGGAATTTCCCGGCGACTCTTGTTGACTGTGCCGAGGATAGTGGTTTTCCGGCTAAGCAGTCATTGTGCAAGTGACAATGATGTAAAGAAATTGTTCGTGGTTACAGTTCTGCCCTTGTCCATGAATGATTCCATCAGCCTCATCACTACAGTTTCGGACAGTCTCTCCCCGCTGGGACGACTGGGGTCCTTGCCAAGATATGGGAGGACATTACAGATGTACTTTGATTTCAAGTCGCAGACTACTTTGAGAAGCAGTAACATCCCCCACAGCACAAAAGGCTGCATGCAAATTTGCTAAGGTGTTAGCAAATATTCCCAGCACAACAATGCAGCTGGGGGGTGGGCAGACACTCAGGAGCAGCTTACATTCTTTTGTTTACACTCTCTTACAAGACCTGAGGTGGATCAACACAATTTCCCCCTGCAGATTCCTCAGACAATGGCCACATTTACAAATGAAAGGAAATGCTAATTGGAGCCATCAGAGTTGTCAGTTTGGACTAAGGGTCATTTGACCCTCTTTCAGGACTTCAAGGGGGAGCTCCAAATTTCTGGGACTTCTAGTGTTAATCCAGGTAAATCTTGTAAAACCTCATATAACAGCAATAGTAGCAGCAGTAGCATCAGTAGGTGAAAAATGATGAAGCATTTCCAGGAGGTGAGCAGACATGTTACAACAAAAACAAGTGAACTAGAGCAGAGAGGAAGGGGAGGAGCTACTGCATCACAGCAGGGGTACAGAGAGTGAGGAAGGCCAAACTTCACAGGCAAACACAGTATCACAGATACATGTCAGTGAATTAAACCAAGTCCTGGGACATGGCATTCGGCAACTACCTCAGCAATAGTTCTGGGGCTCCTCCTTTGGAGTTGCTCGCCACTGGATGAGGAGGAAGAGGAAAAATAAAGGAATAGGACATTTTCCTATTCTACCTCGCTGGCGGTATCAGTTTTAGAGGCCAGTAAGGCATACGCCTCTTCTACTCAATACCTTCTTTGGGATGATTAGGATGATTGGGATTGTTGAGGTATTTTTGTGTTTGCGTTGTTTTACATATAAAACTTTATTTCTTGAAACTTTACTTCTTGAAACTTGAAAATGTGGAGTGTGGGTAGTACTTCAACATGTGTATAGATGTAAAGATGTCAAAATAAAAAAAGACCTAAAATTGAACTATATACAGTACAGACCAAAAGTTTGGACACACCTTCTCATTCCAAGAGTTTTCTGTATTTTCATGACTATAAAAATTGTAGATTCACACTGAAGGCATCAAAACTATGAATTAACACATGTGGAATTATATACTTAACAAAAAAGTGTGAAACAACTGAAAATATGTCTTATATTCTAGATTCTTCAAAGTAGCCACCTTTTGCTTTGATTACTGCTTTGCACACTCTTGGCATTCTCTTGATGAGCTTCAAGAGGTAGTCACCTGAAATGGTCTTCCAACAGTCTTCAAGGAGTTCCCAGAGATGCTTAGCACTTGTTGGCCCTTTTGCCTTCACTCTGCGGTCCAGCTCACCCCAAACCATCTCGATTGGGTTCAGGTCTGGTGACTGTGGACGCCAGGTCATCTGGCGTAGCACCCCATCACTCTCCTTCTTGGTCAAATAGCCCTTACACAGTCTGGAGGTGTGTTTGGGGTCATTGTCCTGTTGAAAAATAAATGATGGTCCAACTAAACGCAAACCGCATGGAATAACATGCCGCTGCAAGATTCTGTGGTAACCATGCTGGTTCAGTATTCCTTCAATTTTGAATAAATCCCCAACAGTGTCACCAGCAAAGCACCACCACACCATCACACCTCCTCCTCCATGCTTCACGGTGGGAACCAGGCATGTAGAGTCCATTCGTTCACCTTTTCTGCGTCGCACAAAGACACGGTGGTTGGAACCAAAGATCTCAAATTTGGACTCATCAGACCAAAGCACAGATTTCCACAGGTCTAATGTCCATTCCTTGTTCTTTAGCCCAAACAAGTCTCTTCTGCTTGTTGCCTGTCCTTAGCAGTGGTTTCCTAGCAGCTATTTTACCATGAAGGCCTGCTGCACACAGTCTCCTCTTAACAGTTGTTGTAGAGATGTGTCTGCTACTAGAACTCTGTGTGGCATTGACCTGGTCTCTAATCTGAGCTGCTGTTAACCTGCCATTTCTGAGGCTGGTGACTCGGATGAACTTATCCTCCGCAGCAGAGGTGACTCTTGGTCTTCCTTTCCTGGGGCGGTCCTCATGTGAGCCAATTTCTTTGTAGCGCTTGATGGTTTTGGCCACTGCACTTGGGGACACTTTCAAAGTTTTCCCAATTTTTCGGACTGACTGACCTTCATTTCTTAAAGTAATGATGGCCACTCGTTTTTCTTTACTTAGCTGCTTTTTTCTTGCCATAATACAAATTCTAACACTCCATTCAGTAGGACTATCAGCTGTGTATCCACCTGACTTCTGAACAACACAACTGATGGTCCCAACCCCATTTATAAGACAAGAAATCCAACTTATTAAACCTGACAGGGCACACCTGTGAAGTGAAAACCATTTCAGGTGACTACCTCTTGAAGCTTATCAAGAGAATGCCAAGAGTGGGCAAAGCAGTAATCAAAGCAAAAGGTGGCTACTTTGAAGAACCTAGAATATAAGACATATTTTCAGTTGTTTCACACTTTTTTGTTAAGTATATAATTCCACATGTGTTAATTCATAGTTTTGATGCCTTCAGTGTGAATCTACAATTTTTATAGTCATGAAAATACAGAAAACTCTTGGAATGAGAAGGTGTGTCCAAACTTTTGGTCTGTACTGTATACTGTATATATATATATATATATATATATATATATATATACAGTGCTGGCCAAAAGTAATGGCACCCCTGCAATTCTGTCAGATAATACTCAATTTCTTCCAGAAAATGATTGTAATCACAAATGCTTTGGTAATAATATCTTCATTTAATTTGTCGTCAATGGAAAACCACAAAAAGAATTGTCAAAAAGCCAAATTGGATATGATTCCACACCAAACATAGAAAAGGGGGTGGACAAAAGTATTGGCACCCTTTGAAAAATCATGTGATGCTTCCCTAATTTGTGTAATTAACAGCACCTGTTACTTACCTGTGGTACATAACAGGTGGTGGCAAAAACTAAATCACACTTGCAGCCAGTTAAAATGGATTAAAATTGACTCAACCTCTGTCCTGTGTCCTTGTGTGTACCACATTGAGCATGGAGAAAAGAAAGAAGACCAAAGAACTGTCTGAGGACTTGAGAAGCAAAATTGTGAGGAAGAATGAGCAATCTCAAGGCTACAAGTCCATCTCCAAAGACCTGAATGTTCCTGTGTCTACCTTGCGCAGTGTCATCAAGAAGTTTAAAGCCCATGGCACTGTGGCTAACCTCCCTAGATGTGGACGGAAAAGAAAAATTGACGAGAGATTTCAACGAAAGATTGTGCGGATGGTGGCTAAAGAACCTCGACTAACATCCAAACAAGTTCTAGCTGCCCTGCAGTCCGAGGGTACAACAGTGTCAACCCGTACTATCCGTCTGCATCTGAATGCAAAGGGACTCTATGGTAGGATACCCAGGAAGACCCCACTTCTGACCCAGAGACATAAAAAAGCCAGGCTGGAGTTTGCCAAAACTTACCTGAGAAAGCCAAAAACTTTTTGGAAGAATGTTCTCTGGTCAGATGAGACAAAAGTAGAGCTTTTTGGGAAAAGTGCCTCTGGCACTGGACTGCTTGACCGTGTGCATGGCATTATGAAGTCTGAAGACTACCAACAAATTGTGCAGCATAATGTAGGGCCCAGTGTGAGAAAGCTGAGTCTCCCTCAGAGGTCATGGGTCTTCCAGCAGGACAATGACCCAAAACACACTTCAAAAAGCACTAGAAAATGGTTTGAGAGAAAGCACTGGAGACTTCTAAAGTGGCCAGCAATGAGTCCAGACCTGAATCCCATAGAACACCTGTGGAGAGATCTCAAAATGGCAGTTTGGAGAAGGCACCCTTCAAATCTCAGGGACCTGGAGAAATGTGCCAAAGAAGAATGGTCTAAAATTCCAGCAGAGCATTGTAAGAAACTCATTGATGGTTACCGGAAGCGGTTGTTCGCAGTTATTTTGTCTAAAAGTTGTGCTACCAAGTATTAGGCTGAGGGTGCCAATACTTTTGTCCTGCCCATTTTTGGAGTTTTGTGTAAAATGATCAATGATTTGACTTTTTTTTTCATTCTCTTTTGTGTTTTTTCATTGCAAGCAAAATAAATAAAGATATTATTACCAAAGCATTTGTGATTGCAGTCATTTTCTGGAAGAAATTGAGTATTATCTGACAGAATTGCAGGGGTGCCAATACTTTTGGCCAGCACTGTATATATATACACACAAACGCGTGGACAAAATTGTTGGTACCCCTCGTTTAATGAAAGAAAAACCCACAATGGTCACAGAAATAACTTGAATCTGACAAAAGTAATAATATATAAAAATTCTATGAAAATGAACAAATGAAAGTCAGACATTGCTTTTCAACCATGCCTCAACAGAATTTTTTAAAAAAGAAAACTCATGAAACAGGCCTGGACAGAAATGATGGTTCCCTTAACTTAATGCACAGCCTTTTGAGGCAATCACTGCAACGATTCCTGTAACTGTCAATGAGACTTCTGCACCTCTCAACAGGTATTTTGGCCCATTCCTCATGAGCAAACTGCTCCAGTTGTCTCGGGTTTGAAGGGTACCTTGTCCAGACGGCATGTTTCAGCTCCTTACAAAGATGCTCAATATATGAAACTTCTATCTATATATGGTGATAGGACCAGGGGCAAAGTGGTAGAAGGAGTATACATTTCTCCCAGGTTCTTGTCATATTCCTTCTTAAAAGCACCAGGGAAATTTGTGTTCCTTGCTGGAAGGTTTTACCTAAACCCTGGTAAAAGGTCTGGCTGCTGGAGTAGGCAGAGTTGGGTGTGGCTCTACTCCATTCAGCCACTTCAGGTTTTGGGATGACTGGGGGTTAATTCCTTGTTATCTTATGGGTATGTATATAAGAGCAGACAGCACACAGGTTTTTGGGTGTCTCTGCTCTTGGGAAACCACTGTGAGTTTAAACTGCTGTGAAATGTGAATTCTGAATTGTGTTTAGGGAGCTGTGCAGTAGGCCCAGCTCTCAATAGTTAGTTACCTGTATTATAGGTAGTAGCTGGACGGCTAGGATTTTATTTTGTGTTATTTTTGTTTTGCCTGGAAGAACTAATAAAACTGGTTGCGGCCAGTTGCGCCATATTTGACTGGTCTGGACTGTTATTACTGTGCCAAAAGTGCTTGTCTATCTGAGGAGACGACGATCCCTGAGCTAATCCTGTTACAAAATATAGCAACTAATTCTAACTACTGTTAGAAAAAAAAAAAAAAAGCTTCTGCTGCTTGTAGCTAAAATTGATATATGAGACTTTTAGCTATATATAGAAACTAATTCTTACTATAAGAAAAAAAAATGTGCGCAAAAAAAAAAGGGAAAACAGCAAAAAAGGGCTTTCCCAAAAAAAAGGGCTGTTGGTAAGGGGTTAACCAGCAGCCAGCAAGGAGGGGGAGGCTCTGCACAGATGGACAGTGGATGGTGGGTGGCAGAGGATATTGGAGGGTGGCAGTGCAGCATCCCAGAGGTTGCTGCTTTAATTTGTCTTTTGTGCCTCTGATTTATGTTGGTACGTCCCATTCTATGTTACATGTAATTGTTTGCAGCTTATCCCTGTATTTTCTCCCCTGCAGTGTTCAAACCCTGCCTTGTTTTAACCCTGGCCTATCACAGGCCATTGGGCGGGGTTGTGGGAGACTCCATCTCCATGGTAAACGTTGACCTGAGTTCAGTCTGTTCAGTTCAGTGTGAGCAGTGAAACAAGCTGGACTGAGGCCAATGGTAAGCCATCACAGCCTCCAGGAGGAGTATTATCAGCCCCAGAGGCAGCCAGGAGCACTGGTTCGGCTGTCCATCATTTTGGATCATTCCGTTGCCATGCCAGGAGGAGCAGGAGAGGACCCTGACAGGAGGATCATGTCGGGCCTAGTCTTCAGGTAACCAGAACCCTGTCAGGCCTCCCTGTATCACCACTCTCCCTATCATCCATCTCTGGGAGAGGCACGAGAGGAGGAGTAGTGGAGCACAAGACTGTGCTAGTTAACCCTGGGTGCCCTCCTAGAACCAAGGCTGGGGAATTTGACACTGTACTACTACCCCCATTC